>PVHX01000005.1:0-240321 GCA_004024805.1 Geosciurus inauris
GCTTCCAAGAGCTTCCAGTGCGGTGAAGCTTTTACTAGGTCACCACCTCGTTAATTTACGTCCAGTTCTCATTCCTCCTTACTTAACATAGCCCTACACTTGTGACCCGAGATGTCAGCCTGACTTCATGGCCTGCTTGCCAGTTTCTCCCAGGGAGGAAAGGCTCTGTTAACCCTTTGGGCTACTGAGGGTTTTAAGTAACTTCCATCTTAAAAGCCTAACAGCGTGAAGGACCCCAGGCATGTCATCTTCCATTCCTAAGCATCCCAGAATCCCTGTCCCAGAGCTGCTGATGTCAGTGTCAAGTCTCAGAAGACGATTAAGAAGTCCTTGGTCCAGTGTCCAAGCTTCCACCAGGAGCACTTCTCCAGCTGGGGCTGGCCCCTGTGGCGTCACTGCCAACGTATGCTCTTACTGCTTGTTCTTCTAGAAGGCCTCTTGAAGCATCCAGATTCCAAAAATGGATGGGGAGCCTATCCAGGGCTCTGGTCTAGGAAAGCTGGGAGAAGAAGCAGTTCTCCCCAGCAGGAGCCCTACTTGGCAGGTCAGTGACTCAGGGGGCGCCTGCTGCCCTGCAGCCCTGTAGGAGCAGAGACAAGGAACAAACAGTAGGAAACATTTCTTGGAAGAGGAGGTTTTGGTGCGTCTTAAAGTTCATCCAGTTAAATAGGGTGGGGTGGAGCATCTCAGGGCCATAGGAAGATCATATACAGAGAAGCCACAGGATGTGTTTAGCTGCATTCTCACAAGCTCAGGAACGCATGCACATGGGTGGAGGGAAAGGAGGCTACATAGGTGTGCAGGGGCCAGGCTGCATGCACCCTTGGGTGCCTAACTAAGGAGGTGCTGGGGATGCAGCTGGAGAAAGTGTGATGTGATGGCACTTGTTTACTGCCCTGCTAGGGAACTAACCATACCAGGTGTATGCATGTACAAAATTACACCGTAACAGAGGCAGAAAGCTTTATTCCAACAAATACATAAGGCCGATAGTCAATAAATTTGCTAACTTTCCCTTTCCTCTTGACTGTCACTGGCCAGGGGTCTGAGGAGATCTCTGGGAGAGGAAGGGACCTTTTCTTGGCCCCTCCAGGTTCTTGAGCATATTGCAGAGAACTGAAGGACACCCGAGGTGTGAGCAGCAGAGACAGACAATTATTACACCTGGGGTCAGGTGCTCAGGAGCAGGCGTGCAGACCATCTCAGAGAGGGAGCGAGTCCCCGTCTTGGGCTGGGGTCTAAGGTTCACACAGGGTGGGTGCTTGGGCTGAAGCAGAGGTGTGGGGGGCTAAGCAATGTCATGCCAGCTTTCCTCGAGTTTGCACGTGCGCATAGCGCTTGCAGGCGTAATGACGCCACTTCCTCCCTGGCACATCTCATCAGCAACTCGAATCTCCACCTGGCTGTGTGTTGCTGTTCCAATGAGGCCAAGGTCATTTCTCAGTCACCAAAGTCTGGTGCACATGCTTCCCACAGCAGAGTTCCTTCCAGATGCCTGTGGTCTTCCTGCGACTCCCTTTCTTTTTCATCAGTCAGGCAGCCAGCTGCAGGCAAGCAAGGACACAGACTGGTTGCTGTGGAGATGTCAGCATTCTCCTGCATTCCAGTATCTTCTGGGTAATTTTTCTTTTGACACTCGATGTTCTCTTGGTATCCCCGAGTTCCTGTCTCCTGACCATTTGTCTGCATCAACTCCACACACGTACAGAATTAAAAAAACAAAATCAGTACTGTAACATCAACATTTAAAACACACACACTGGAATTTCCAGAAAGTATTAAAACATTTTTTTTAGAGGATGTTTCATTCTGCCAACTAACTAACAGCATCTGCATAGAAATTCCAAGCATGTTCCAAGAAACTGGAAAAGGCTTAAAAAAATTAGACCTCTATGAGAGGAGGTATCTCTGCTTCTATACTAATGGCCGATTCTTTGCAGCCCAGTCCCAAGGAGGAAGGAAACTCTGGGATTCTAGACATTTTAGATGAAGCTCCAGGTGCAAAATTGCAATGCAAAAATAAAAATTTAATAAGATGTTTTTAATATTTGTTTTTCTGTTTGTATGTTTTATTTGTTTTGTAGGACAAAGGCCCAACAATCTTGTAGTTTCCAAATTGTCCTCTGCTGTCAGCAAGGTGTTAAGGGTGATTTTTAATACACATATACACCATATACTTGCCAAAATTTTAGACAGACAAAGACATTACATTTTTTTCACCAATTCTGCGATTTGTGCTATAAAATATTGAGTCCTGGAGGGGGAAATGTGAGAGAGGGAGGCCAGGCCACCCCTCTGAGCTCCCTGTGGGCCTGCATCTGCCCCAGTTCCCTCTCTGCTGTCCTCCTTCATCCCTTCTTCCTGCCATGTTTTCCCCAAGAGCTGAGTGTGCACCGTGACCCGCCCTCTGAGGGTCTGTGTGGCTGCTCCCTGAGCTCTTCTCAGTGTCTTTCTCTGTGTTACTAGAAACTACCCAAAGGCGTCCAAGCACATTTCCCAAGCAGCTCTTTCAGAGAAGCTGCAGGCTGCCTGGGGAGGTGTGGAGGTGGGCAAGCATGAGTCCGAAAGTGACCGAGCAGAATGGACATCACGGGACTCGGCAGCTTCCCCGCCACGGTCTTGGAGGGGAACACAGGCCTCCACATCTCCTTCTGCTCTCCTTCATCTCTCCTTCATAGCCCATCTCAGCCACCACCTGCAAACACCTATCACTCTCTAGCTCCTTCTAAGTGACTTGAGCTGGTCACCACTGTCTCAAAGGCCACTCCTAGAGCCCCTGAAGTTCTGATCTAAGCAGGTCTTGCTTCTCTTTCCAAGCAAGGCCACAGGACTAGTCTCAAGAGGCTTGCTTCAGGCACACTCGGAAGGAGCTTTGCAGATGATTGGAAGCTGGTCTTTGAACTTTCAAGGTGAGGCCTCTGAACCTGGAGAGTCGGTGTCATACAGGTTGGGTGGACGACTTATGGCTCCAGGCCTTCTAACCAGTCAGATAAAATCAGGTTGGCCCACATCCTGAATAGGGTTTTTTTTCCCCAAGGAAGGGAATAAAATACGCCTTTGCCAAAAGCCTCCTCTTGTGACCAGTGTGATCTTAATTATATTTTCTGGCACTGCCAGAAGCTCTGAACCAGAAAATTTGCTTAATTAGAAACAAAAACAAACAGTACCTCAAAAACTGAGTTAAAAAGCTATAAAGTGAGAAGCATGACAAATTTCAGAGAACTTCAATATTGTAAAGAAACGATTTTCTTTCTCTTAAGGAAATAAAGGATTGTGGAGAAGTTATCAAGCATTAAGAGAGAGGCTTCCTGGGGCTGGAGGGACAGAAACAGAACCAGGAGGAACACAAGAAAGTGGAATGCACTGTCCCAACTGCTGCTCTCCCACCGCTGGCCAGTGTGTGCAGGAGAAGAGCTTAGGTCTAGTGTGCACAGGCGAGCGCCCCCATGACATCCACCCTCCACTGGCCCCTTAGTGGCCGTCTCTACTCTCTGTGTGTGTAAATGTTATATGCGCTGCACTTTTCACTTAAGGTCCTCGTAGTTTAGGGCATGCGAGGTCCACAGCCATGGAGTGACGCACTGACCCAGATGTGTCTGTGCATGTGTACAGCACATTTTGTGATATGTCAGTGGTCCCTGCTGTGTTAATGTCCAAACCGTGTTTCTCCTTGTTGCCTAACAGATGAAGCCCAAACTCCTGTACCTTGTGCCCCAGGCCGTTCATGGCTGCCCAGCTGCTAGGTTCCAGCAGGATCTATCGATAGCTCACTGTCCTGTAGCATTGATGTCACCTGACCTCCAGTTCTGCATACGCTGCTCTGTATCTCTGTGCCACCCTATCATGGCTTCCTCTGCACTCTGTGGCTCCCCTTATCATTTAGGATGGGTCTTAGGGCACAGGCTTCCTTGGGAGGCCCCTGGCATCTTCTTATGCGACCTCAGGTTCTCATGTGCATCTCAGGTCCTGGCTCCTGCAGCCCCTCGTCTGTGTCTCCCTTAGCATTTGAAAAGTCACATTTTGCAAATGGTGCTATGTTTTTTCCCCCTTATTCAATAACTAAGTAGTCATCATTTTCAGGACAAGAATCAATGTGTCTTACTTCTGCATGCTCAACGACTAGGCTGGCATGTGACTTGCGGTGAGTGTACAGTGAGAAGATCACTGAGGAAAGAGAAAAACGACATGAGAAGCAAGGGAAGGAGGGAGGGAGGAGAAAGAAAGGAAAGAAGGAAGGAAGGAAGGAAGGGAGGGAGGGAGAAAGGGAGGGAGGGAGAAAGGGAGGGAGGGAGAAAGGGAAGAAGGGGAGGGAAGGAAAAAAGAAAGGAGGGAAGAAGGGAGAGAGGGCAAATGAGGCTTAATTCTTCCTGTGTCTGCCATTGCAACCTTGAGCACTAATAAACGAGGAGATGTGGGGGAGGAATCAGGAAATGGCTGTCAAATGGAGGGGTGAGTCCAGGACACCAGAGGAGGCACCTCAGGGCCCTGGCCTGGGAGGAGATGTGGTTGAGAGTGCCAGAGCACAGCACATGTCCCAGACCTGTGCTTTAGAAAGAACAGCTCTTCTGATTGAATTAGAATCTGACCAGTTAATATCATGGCTTTGTATCAGATTCCGGTATGTTAGCTTCACTGGTTCAAGGTCTCTTTGAAGAAATGCACATTGTGGGCTTGGGAAGTAGCTCAGTTGGTAGACCCTTCGCCTAGTGTGTGCGAGACCCTGGGTTCAATCCTCAGCACTCCAAAAACAGACAAAAAAGCACATTATAAAAATAAAGGGAACAAAATTTAAGACGTTTTTAAAGGCTAGGAATTCATTCGAACACATGAAATCCTCCATAGAGAGAGTAACCAAATCCCAGAGGCGGGCTTTATCCCCACAGAAAGTTAGTGCTTACCTGAAACCAGAGCAAGGGGTCAATCTGTGCTGACCCTGTGCCTCCCACCCAAGTCTGCCTCTGTTTCCAAAGCTGCAGCCGGGGCTCCTCACAGAAGGGCTTTGTGGCCATCTTGAGGTATTTGTTTCAGGTTAATTTTTCATCTCGAGTTGGGAGAAACATTTGAAACCCAGCGAGGCAGACAGACTGCAGGCAAAAAGCCAGGCTGCAAAGGGAAGTGTATCCAGAGGAATGTCCACCTGTAAACCTGGGCTGTGGAAATCAAGGACCCTCATCTTCCCAGTTAGCAGAAGAAAGGGCGAGGAGGGGAGGCAGTGCAAATCTAGAGTCTCCACAAGCCCTTAGGTCTAAGTGACACGATTATCATGGTAGGAGAGAATCTTCTTTTACATGATCACAGGAGTTAAATCCACTTTGGCTATTGCACCGGTCTTCAGGGTAAGAGTGTGCTTTTTATTTAAAGCTACAATATTGCTGTATTTATAAAATACTTCATGTCTTAATAATTTATATATTTTTAAAAGGATGTTCTGTACATTACTAGCTCCTAAGATGCTAGTAGCTTAGATTAAAAAAAAAAAAGTTTTGTGTCTCAATATATCCAGAAAATGTGGACTGTACAAATTTCAATTAACTGGATAATTTTTAAAGCTTCACAGTGTAAGCATGTAATGCCAATCTCTAAAAAAGTAGTATGGTTCCAGTCTTTTGTTCCATTTCTCAACCTTGACTATAAAATTATTTCTAGTAGGAGCGAATTTGGAAAATGATGTTTTAACATCATAGAGTATTAAACCTGAATGAGAATTCTGGAATAATCTGATAGGGAGGTTTTCCATGCTGCTGCTCATTAGAATTGTGAGGCACCCCAAAGAGGGAAATTCCTGGCATTTACCCTGAAGGTGCTATTTGGGAGTCCTACGTTGGACATGGCTGAAGTTTTAAAACACTGTCTAGCAATTCAGAAAGATATGGCACTGTTTGGGAATCACCATTGCTACTAATTTTTATTTCATGTACAAAGTAAACAGATTCTCCCTCTGAACCTAAATCATGGTCCTCTGATATCTAACTTCAGTTCTGTTTTAGAAGTGCTTACAGAAGTTTTTCCCTCACACGTCTTCCAGTGATTCGTGGCCCATCCATATCTGAATAATTATGAGGCAGTATGTAAAGGCTAGATCTAGCAGGCACACAGCACAGGGACTGTCCACAGCCTGGGCTGCAGCCTAGCAGGGTCACTCACTAGTGGTTAGACCTAGCCATTTTCTGACTCTCTCCAGGCCTTGCTCAGCCAAACGAGGAGTTTGAATGAATACTGTCTTAGGTCAGCAGCATTCGAGGGCAATTTTGCTCTGATTTCAATAGAAAAATGTACTAGAGCATTACTATATTGTATTGTAAATTTAAGTTCAAATATTTATGTATTGTGGATAAATTCTGCCCGATCTACACAATGGAGAGTAAAGTGCTGACAGGCATTTCATAGGGCAAAAAGGAAGGGTCCTGCCATCTGACCACCCTCCACAGGTGCCACACTGGACAGTGACTCATACCTGCTCCTGGCTTCAATTCACTGACCCGAGGATCACAAGTGAACCAAGGTAAGACTGTAACAGTAAGTGCTTCCAGAGTGTTTCTGCGTCCCTGAGCCGGGCCTTGCTGCGGTCTGCTCTTCTGGTGGGGCATGATTGAACCAGCTCTGGCTGCAGGCATGAAGGCCTGGGAAAGCCAGTGTTCAGGGTGAAGGTGACCTACCTCGGCGTCAGACAAAGGTGAGGCTGCTTCATGCAGGCTCAGTGCATCAGGTGAGCTGGTTACCGGCCCATGCTTCTGCTGCTCAGCAGTTCAGCTGCAATGCCCACTGCTGACCAGAGTGCCCCATCTGCCGTTCCTACAAAATAGTGAGTGCCTTGACCTTCCTCTTTCCCTTCTCCCTGAACTTCAGAAGTCCGATGAGCCCCAGTAGCTCACTTTTGGGTTTCAGGCCACCTCTGCCACTATAATGAGAGAGGGGCCCATAATGTGCAGGGGTCAGCCAGAAGGTCTTCAATCTCAGGACACTCTTGAAATTGCAGGATTTTTATAGACTGAAAAGTCCCCAAAATGATTTTGTGCCAATTTTTTATTTTCAATGCATTCTTGAAAGAAGTCAAGTTTAATTAGATAGATAACAGGTTAGAAAAGCACACTGTCTTAAAATTTGATATGTAATTTATACTTGCTTTATGTCAAAATATATGTCTATTTTTATATTTACATAAATTTTATACACATAAAATTAGATATGTAAATTTTATTATATATAAAATATATTCAAATCAATACAAAAGCCTGAAATAAGAAGTTGCCCACCAGTCTCACTTTCGGTGGACCCCCCTCTAGAACTCTGCCTCAGCTAGAGACCCCAAAGCCCTGGAGGAGACGTGTGGGCCAAGCTCGTACCCCAGCTGGGCCCGGGGTATGCTCCCTCCTCTGTCTCCTGGGGCTGCTGGACTTCCACTCCTCTCCAAGTCAGAGTGAGGTCTACGCTTCCACTGGAATCCCCCCGGTGTGTTCGATCGTATCACGACTCTTTGAAGGGAAGGACCATGAGTTTGCATCTGGGATCCCAGCTCCAACTGCGGGCCTAGGCTCCTCCCTGATTCAATGAGTGTTTATAGACAGACACCCGAGTCATGTGCCAGCACAGGCTCTCTCTGTGATGTAAATCATGGAGTGTCTTCCATGTGCTTGTGACTGAAAATGTGCTGGTCATCCTGGAGCTTGCATCCCACCCAGGTAAGAAAAAGACATGTGCCCACGTGACTAAAGAAATAATCCCCTCCCCCCAAAGGCCATGCAGAAAGCACCATAGTGACGGTCCAAGGGTGCTGGGAAAGGACATGGCCAACATCAGGTTGGCTTCCTGGAGGAGGGAGTTGCTGGGTTGAGGCCTAAACAGTGAGGAGGAGTCAATGCCCTGAGCTTCTGGGGAAAGGCCTTCTGGGTAGGGCTTATAAGAAAGCACAGCAGACAGACCACAGTGGAAGGATGCTCAGATGCTTCGCAAGTGCAAGGAAGAAGTCTAATAGGTCTTGTGGTCAACAACAGCAAGAGACGCTGGCAGCAGCAGCTTCCTAAAGGGCTGGTGAGTCCTGACGAGGAATGTGGACTTGACTGTAACTCTAGCGTAGACCGACCGCTAGAAGTTTTAAAGCGAGAGAATCACGTGCCAGGACGCATGGCAACCTTACACTCTAACATCAGACTGAAGAACCACTCAGCCATCTTGTTCCCCACAAAGGGAGGAGGCAGGCCTGTTTGTCCTGCAGTTAAAACCACAGAGGTGTGCAAACCTGGTAACAATAATAATTTCCCTGCCGGGTCCTAGCACCTCTGGGATGGAGTTGGTGAGAAGGCCTGCGGATCCCTGCCCTTGTTCTTGAGGTAGCCCTTATGGTCTCTGGAGCTCTGTAATGGGGAGTTACCAGGACCTGGGCTGAGATATCGCAACCCTGAAAGGGCTACAATGCCAGAGCTCTGAAAGCATTTCATAACCATACCACACTGTCCCAAGCATGGGAACATTTAAGATGAGAGAGGACGTGAGCATTGTGAGCTTCAATTTAGAAATGGACACAGCTACCAAGAATATGGCTACTGATTTATCTTAGCAATCTTGAGTTGCTGATTTTTAAAAGGAAACATTGCAAAACAGTTGTCTGTCTCTATGAGTATAGCTGGATTATCATAGTTTTACTCAAAGGAATAGTCACTTCCCTGGATAGCTATGATTTTTTTTTTATGAGTGATAATGATCAACTCATTAGCTGTGGTTGCCTTAAGCATTTTGATAAGATTCATATACAAAGTGCTATTATTTAATGGATATTTACTCTAAAGAGCTAGTCACTCATGTATTCAGACTACAATAACCCTTCTGCTCAATCTCCCTCAAATGGTTATTGTATTATTTTCAGATGCATTCATGCAATAGAGTAGCACACAGGCAATTCCATGGAGTCACAAAGCAAAGTTGAATGTTAACAACTGAATCTTTTATGTGCTGATTTAATACACAGCGACTCTAAAGTTGAGAGTCTCAACCAAATGGGGTTTCCTAAGTGGCAAGGCACTGGATGGGGATTTGTGCTGCGAAAAAGACACAATGAGTAAGGTGGTGACGTTGTGTATCATGAGAGCATGGCCCTGCCCCAACATTGCCCTTGGCTCAACTGGGACCATTAGGTCCCTCAAATGCAAATTAACACCTTCCTAAGGTCAAGGACAGAGCCCAGAGTGGGGGGTCTCTGTGCTGCGAACTCATTGTGGACCAGGAGGTGGGGCAGCAAAGACCTGGAGGAAGACTTTGCCAGCAGAAGAAGCCATGAGGACCAAAGCCGGGAAGAGAAGACGCCGGCAGTGGCCCATCGTCTGGTCGGCTGGTCGGATGAAGGGTCAGTCAGTGCTGGGGAAGGTGCCAGCCGGGTGGGTGGGGACAGCCCCGGGGGTGCCTTCCCTCTCACAGTTCTATCTGCTGTGGGGGAACGAGCAGCGAGGCAGTCCAGAGGCTGGGCCAGAGCCAGGAGGGAGGCAACTGTCCTTTAGGAGCACAGAGCAGGCGCCTGGAGCCCACCGTCCTGGAGTTTAACGAGCAAGGCAGGCCTGCTGTGCTGGCTTTCACCAGGAAGCACAGAGCAACGTCCCAAGATAGGCAGCCCTGGGTCCACTTGAAACAGGCAGAGAAGAGAGGCCGAGAGGGCGCGCAACTCACGGAGCGTAGAGCACCCGACTCAGGACAAGCTGTTCTGATTTAGATGTGGGGTGTCCCTCAAAAGCTCATGTGTGAGGCAATGCGGGAAAGTTCAGAGGTGACGAGACGGGTATGAGAGCTTTGGCCTCCTCGGGGCACTGATCCCCTGATGGGTTGACTGGGCGGTGCCTACAGGCAGGCGCACTGTGGCTGGAGGACGTGGGTCCCTGGGAGTGTGCCTTTGGGGTTCACATTCTCTCTGTTGAGGGGCAGGCACTCCTCACTCCCCCCTTTCCCACCTCCCTCTTCCTCTTTCCCTCTCCCTCTCTCCCTCTCCCTCCCTCTCTCTCTCTCTCTCTCTGTCTTGTCTTTGTGGTGCCGCTCCCCCAGCCTTTCCTCTGCCCCACTCTTCTGCCATGATGTCCCGCCCTGAGGAATGGAGTCAGCCATATGTGGACCTCTGAAACCATGGGCCCTGAATAAACTTTCCTTCCTTCAAATTGTTCTTGTCAGGCCTTTTGGTCACAGCAGCAAAAAAGCTGGTAACACATAATATATCATGAAACTGAAGTGACTTGTTCTGTCTCCTCCTAATGTGAAGGAACGTCCTGATCAAATGTCCCCTTTGCTTTCTCCGGCGTCTGCTCAACTCCTTCCCCTTGGTGTGAAAGCATATTGAGGCAGAACACGCGTGGAGAAGGTCTCATGGCCCAGAGGAATGCAGCCTGGCACCTGTCTAGAGACTGCACTCCTGTGTGGCCAGTCCCCAACCAAGAAGGGAGCCCAGAGAGCCCTTCTCATACTACCTCGCAGCTGACCATGGTTACTGCACTTGAAATTATACAGAGAACCATGTTTCCTTTCATTCGTTGGCTGCTGGAAACTCTGGAACCATATTTTGTGCCTGTTGTGAGCAAACCCAGAACCTCCCTGGGCTGCTTATGGACCAAGCCCTCTCCCGGCTACATTTTATTCTCATCATGAACTTCGCCCCTCACTTCGGTCATGGCCCTGACTCCTCTGCACTGGACTTCAGCAATGTCAACCAGGACAGCAAAAGTGACCTAGGCATCATTAATGCCTCAGCCTTCGCTGGCACTGTCCCACAGCGCCACAGGGGTTTGTTTCTCAGACAAAATCAAGGCCCGTGTACCTCAGTCCACTCTGGGGCCCACTCCTGACAACACTGAAGGCTGTGCTCTCAGCAGGCGCTTCAGGCGCACAAGCTCACAGACTGAGTGGTTCATAGACAACACGCCCGCATGTTCCCCGAGGGCAGCAGCTGGGAAGTTCCACACCAAACTGGTGTCTGGCAAGGGCCTGCTTCTCCCTGTGTGCTCACCTGGTGGATAGGACAGGAGACCCCAGAGTGCTCGAGCTCCTTCCACAGGGCTGTAATCCCCCTCCCAAGGGGGGCTCCACCCCGACCTTGCATGGCCTGCCCAAGGGCCCACCTAGGAACGCTCCCATCGGGCCGAGGTTTCAACATGAATTCTAGGGTACAGGGACACAAACCTGTATTCGCACACAGCACCATGAGAATGCTCTGGAAGCGGATTTCAATTTGACACATAATAAATACTAATTTAATATTTTCTCTGTTTATTCATCCTTTCTTTTATTGTTGCTATTTCCTTAATTAAAGTCAACGGGCTGAGCCAGGGCCTACAGCTCAGCCAGCGATTCCTGCTGCCGTGAAATCTCATTCTTGCGTAACCTTGGATCTGTTGGGCTCTCTCATTAGAATCGTCCCAAGGTGCAAGCATTTCTTCTCCACCACAGGAAGGGTTGACTTTCAACTGGCGCAAGGGTCCACACTGCGTCCTCACTGCACACACGAGGCTGTGTGGCCCGTAGAGAGCTCATGCTTTAAACGGGCACATTGCAAACAAACAGAGCAGAACAGCTTTTGTTGCTGAAGACCCAGTGGCTGCGGGCGCGGTTGTCCAAACCTCCAGGCAGGCCGGAGCAGCCTGGCTTCGATGAGACGGACCTCAACATCCCAGCTCCCTGCAAGCACAAGGAGGGTTTCCTAGCAAAGTCATCCCCTCCTCAAAGGCTTAGTTTATTTTTCTAACTTGGTAGAACAACGGCTCTGTTATGCAGTATCTGCATGTCAGAAACCTGATCAAGGCGAGTGGAAGGCTCCCATCCAGTGTGCTGGGGACCTGGGCTTCCGGAGTGTGAGCAGGAACCACGTGCGTTTCACATCCCAGGAGAGCAGGTGAAAGGAGGAGCAGCCGGAGGAGCAGCGGCAGGCGCGCTGCACATGCCGGCCTCCAGCGCGGAGGGTGCCGCCTGGAGAAAGGAGAGGCAGCCTCCTTGTCCTGAGCCCAGATTCCTGGCAGCACGGGCCCCTGTGCACTCAGCAGACACTTCAGGTGCACAAGCTCAGCTTTTGCCTACGCTCGCACGCAAGGGGGCTCGGCACCAGTGTATTTTAAATATTGAAGCCAACTTTCCACAATGCCTGGCACTGTGTCATCCTTCCTTGGCACCAAGAGGCTGAACTTGATATGTGCAAGTGCTGTGTGCCGAGTGGGGCTGAGATTCTGAGGACACCTGGAGACTGTGAGGGCCAACTTACAGCCTGAGAGAGGTGGCCAGTGAGGACAGCCAACACATGGACCATCCCGTGAAAGACACCTGGGGCAGAGGAGTTCCTGGGGCTCTGCTCCCTGTCCTCCTGCTCTCCCCACTGCTGGCAAAGCTGTCTTGGACCTGACTCTTGGGGTCACGATGACCTGCTTGAAATGCATCTTACGCTGCTCTAACGTTCCCCCAGGCATTTCCCCGAGGACCATCAGCTGCCTTGTCTTGTGGGCACTGTCTCTTTTACTTTGTTTTGTTTCTTTCTTTGCCTGGAACGTCCTTCTTAGACCTCAGCTCTTCTTCTGGTTTGATGGAACACCCCTCCTCAGTGGTCCCAGATCCTCACCTGCCTTAGACAGGCAGAGCATTCATTCCATAAATTCTTTGATCAGAAATGTTAAATAGTGCCTCAGAAGCCATCCAAACAGAGGGAGATGCGGTAGCTCCCACCTTGCGGCTGTCGATAAGGAGGCTTGGAACCAGAGTAGGAGGCAAGTGTCCTCCCAAGCTTCACATGTTGTCAGTGGCATCTGGAGACCTTTGGGAGGTAATTAGAATTGGAGGAGGTCATGGGTGGCCCCATGATGGCCTTGTGGCTTTATAAAAAGGGAAGAGAGACATTAGCTAGCACGCTGGCTCTGTCTGGCCACATGCTACCCTCCACAATGTTACGATGCAGGAAGAAGGCTTCACCAGACACTGGTGCCATATCTTGGACTTCTCAGCCTCCAGGATGTGGGTAAATAATTCTCTATTCTTCATCAATCACTCAGTCTGAGGTGTTTTGTTATAGCAACAGAAAACTGACTAATACAGGAGTAGTAAAGCACAATTACTTGTCCAAAGGCACTAGGAAGTGATCTGCCAAACTCAGGCCCATCACTGCCTACAACAATGAAAAGTTTCAATGATAGCTTTACTAAAAGCAGACCAATGGTTTGGTTCTAAAATATTATAAATTCATAACCAATATTGTTCTTACCTGAAAGTTAACCAAATAGCCATATAGTTATGGGCAACTTTTTATTTTATTTTATTGCAAGTAGAATCAGCTTATGGCAACAGATACTTGATGACTTTATAAAATTTATCTACATGGGCTAAGTTCCCATTGGGAATATCCATTTTTCGTTGAATGTACTGTAAATGAGAGCTGTTATTTAATGAGCATTTAGTATATGCATGCATGGAGTGACATTTTAATCTATTCACATTATATCTTAAACTCAATATTGTAAGGACTATTGTCCTTATTTACACAAAGAGAGAACTAAAGGTCTGAGAAGACAAATAGTATTTTCAAACACAGTATCAGAGCCAAAAGCCCAACTACAATATGCTCTCTCCCAATTTCATGCTGCTTTCTAACATGTGACCCGACCTTACTAGTATTCTTATCTCTATTGACAACATTTAATGTACTGACTTTGAAGCATCTTCCCTGTGCTAAACACTAGAGAGAACCAACAGAGGTGAACTGAAGCATTTAATGAGATTGACAGGGAGGCTGAGCCACTAAGAAGCCCAGAGTATCCTTAGTTTGGAATGCTTTGGAAGAGCCCACAGGTAAAACAAAAAACAAACCATAAAATAAAAAGTAACGAGCATCTCATAATTGTGTCTTTATCTTGGAGTCTGTCTCACTCTCTCCTCCCTAATTAGTGACACCTGCCACTGAGGTGTATCTCGTATCTTTGAAGCACACACGGGGAACCCCTCCCTTGAGCCATGTACCACGCTCATGCGTCACCAGGGCTGACAGCTCAGTGCTATAAATAAAGCTGCAATTTTATTATTGCCAGGAGTTCAGACGGAGGTGTGCCTTCTTACACGAAATGCGCCAGGCACGGAAAGCATCGTCTCTAATGGATTCCAAGCCAGGCGGCCTCGCCCACAACAGCAGATCTTCACTGCACAAGCCCTGTGAGGAGAACCCAGCATGCGGATGTGTGAACCAGCAGGATGGAGGCCTGGGTCACATTCACAAGACAGGTGAGCAGGAAGGGAGCCACATGTGCTGCTGACGGGCCTGGCCGAGCGAGCCAGAGCCTTCCCAGGCCCAGTGTCTCCAAGAAGCCCCCAGCAAACAGCCCCTGTCCTTCAAGGGCCTGGTTCCACTGCTGGCCCACTGCTCTCAGAGTCGGAAGCACTGAGTCTAGTTCGATGCTCTTTCCCTTCCCAGTGCCCTAAAGCCTTCTCCTCACCCGCCGGCTCTCCTGGAGCTTCCTGTGTGCCCAGTCAGCAGGACACCCAGCCTGTTAGGGGAAGAACTTGTTTCAGCCTCTTCCCACACCACACGGAAAGGTAGGGAGAGGTCGTGCTTATTGTTACATTCTGGGAGCTGAGCAGAGTCCCTGACATGAGGTGTAAGATCACAGAGCGACGGTTAAGAGAATGATTATTAACCATTGAGAAATGCATCCATAACAACAGTATGAAGCAACCATTGAACTACAGTCAGATCAACAAACCATCAAACTGCAACAGAAATACTTATTGGGAAGATTCTCTACAAAGACAAAATTATAGAGTTGCCGTGAAGGTCTAATCACCTAATTTTACCAAGTGTTTTGATTAAGGCCAAGAAGACAGAGCAGCATGCTTACCGGGGTCACTTTTTCTAATTGCGCACAAAGCTTTTCATGACTGATTCATGGTATCTGATTTCCCTGCCACAAACTCAGTAAAATATTACTAATTCTGTGAAACTGAATCTCTGGTCATAAAAAAAGGGAGTTAGTTCTTCTCTCTTTTCTCAAAGTGTGAATGAGTCATGGAAATAAAACAGAGTAGTTTTCATGAGAAAGTTTCTGCATGTGTCCTCCCAAGGATTCATGGCCACGATACCTGTGCTGCCCGACGAGTCCTGACCAGCGATGCCCTCCCCATTAGCAAGCTGGTTCTCCCTGAGGTGGGACCTCACACTCCCAGGGGCAGAGGGGGCATTCCATATTTACTTTGAGTGCCCACATGAGAGGTTCTGTGCTAGGTACCTAAGTGTCACTTACACTTAACACAAGCACATATGGTATAGCAGTTTGTGATTCAAGGAATGTTGAAATATAGTTGTCATCCCCATTTTACATGAATCAAAGTTCAAAAGTCAACCATAGTTTCTCCAAGATAACATGTTGGCAAGAATTCTAACAAAGGTCTGGATCCCTGTTCTTCCTATTATCCAGCTACTTCCTCAACTGTGCAATAGGAGGCTTTAGTTCCCAGAGGACAGCAACGCCTTGTTCGGTGCTGTGTTTCTGCCCCTGGCATGAAGAGGTATGACAGTTACGGTGCACCAGCCCTGCTCCAGGTGCCAAGAGTCCTGCCGTGGGCACAGCAGTAAGGCTCTTGCATTCAGAAAGCACATGCACAAGCAGCACGATTAATGATCTGTCCTCTTCTTTCCAGGACATGTAAGATTGACACATTTTTATGCATTATGGTATCCTTAGATGCTTTGAAAATATTCAGTTAAATATATGTTGAACAATTCAATCTAGTTTTTAAGTCTCTCCTGAACTACCGCCCCCCAGGCCTGGCTGGGCAGCATCCTTCCTGCCTGCAGACCATCATGGTGTTCAACACGGTCGAGTCCAAACAGTCCTAAACACTCCATTGACAGAGCGAGCAGATCTCTTCCTCCTCACGAGCGCTTGCTCCCAGGGTGGTTTCAACCTTCCTATTCCTGCTTCTTCGTATTCCCAGCATTCCATCTGATCCTGAGGACCACGCCTCAGTTCTGCTCTCATGGACTCCCTGGAAGATCGACTGGACTTCATTTTGCAGCCACAGATGAGGCCAAGTGCAATGACCCACCGGCCTCACTGTGGGAAGACCAGACAGCTCTGTGGTGTAGTCCAGAATCTTCTTCAGCCCTGCCTTCGGCAAACAGGCCACATCCCATGCAGCCAGCTGTGGAGAAGTTTGGAGCTTATGTTCTCTCTTTGATGAGAATTTCCACTATTCTCTACCTCAACCACCATCATGCCTTGGAAATGTGTGTGTGTGTGTGTGTGTGTGTGTTGTGTGTGCGTGCGCGCGCCACATACAATAAAAATCATTTCTATGTTTTCAATAAAATAGCTTCTTAAAGCCTAAATTCTACTCTCAAAAGCATGGCAGTGTCTCCTGTTAAAAATCAGCTAACAAAACAATGGCCAAACACTGAGATGCAGACTCCAACCACAGTGAGGCCAAGCGGCCAGTGTGAAAGCCCACGGACACCGGTGAGATTCCCACGGCTCCTGAGCTCTGAGGACAGAGGCGGCACAGGAATGAGTGCCCAGGAATGAGGTCAGCACTTCTCTGGGGTCTAGTCAGGCACCAAACAGGATCAGGCAAGGAAGTGACCAGTGAAGAGCTGCGAGGATGTGCCCCAGTGCAGGGAACCGAGGGAGGGCAGGAGCCACCAGGCAGAGCTGCTGTCCTGAGGAGCCTCCCGCCTCTTTCTCTCTGAGGGCTCATTTCAGGTTACCAGCATTTTAACCTGGCTCAGACAATCCTGCCCATCACCTGCTGGAGCCACACCACGTGGTTGGGATGGAGGGCAGACTCTGCCTACCACACTCTCTGTGAGGGGCTCTGTAATCATGCAGACTTTGTATGCACCCAGGCCCTCTCCAGGGTAGAGGTCAAGAAATCTCCCTGTTTATTTTGCAGATTAGGAAAAATCATTTTAGAACATTCAAAGAAAATTTGTAAAAATTGGCACAAAAACTTAACAAGCATTTACTAAACATGTGTTGGTTTGAATCACTGATGGTGTGGATGCAGGGGAGAGGAAATGGGAAGAAAACTGGGGGGCATGTAATTGCTAGAGACACGGCCGCAGCAGAGTCCTGGAGGGGGCGGCCTCGCCCCTGGGTCTCCACTGAGCCCTTGCCAGACCAGGCCCCCTTGGGGTGCGGGCAGAGGCCTGAGCTCTGCTATGTGCCTCTAGAGAGCCTCCTGCACCACCGAGCCCCCACCCCCTACCCACTTCAAATCCATCTCCTTTACAGTTCAAGACCTTCCCTTCAGCTGCTGCGAAGTTAAAGGTTTTTATGAAGCCACCTATCAGCCTTTCTTTCTCCGGGATAAATAATCCATCTCCTAAAGTCCCCCTGGGGTCCTACTTCCCTATCCCTTTATCACTTTTGTGACTCCATTTGGGTTCTGCTTGACAGAAATGACCCCGTGGGCTTCTGCAGAAAGGCCCGTGGCCCTGCACGGAAGGCAGCAGAAGCCCTGGCCAGTGTGCTGCGCCACAGGGCCTCCCGCGGGAGGTCGGCCGGCTACCTGTGGGCGGCTGGAGCAGCAGGGCCAGCCTCGGTGACGTCCGCTCCACGCTCTCTCTGCAAGTGGGTCGCACCTGGGAAACCTCTCATTGCAGCCTCTCATTCTAGACCCGCGGAGGCTGGGAGCCCGTGGGTTAGAAATCGTGCTCACCATTGCAGGCACAGTTAGAAGAGACCGACTGGGACGCAGACGCCCAAGCCCACGGCCAGCAGCCTGCAATGCAGTGAACCACAGTGGCTTGGTCGGTCACCACCAAGGCCCAGGCAGTCAGAAGAGCCGGGCAGGAAGCTTTGCGGGCTCAGCTCACCGACCTCCAGCTTCTAGAACAGTGAGGTGCAAACCTCGCCTTCCCTGCACAGCCATTCTATGGGAGGAGGGTCGGGTGCCTAATGTGCCTGCCTGCCGGCCACGAAGTCAGGCGGGACTGCTGAGAACCTGGGCAGAGTTAGTCATGGCTTCTCACCTTGTACACGATAGGCACCATGCAGTGTTGGCGAGTGGCAGGAACCCTCCAGAACTATGAGCTGTATGTTCAAGGGGGTGGGAAGAAACTGAAACTCAGAGAAGAACAGGGCAGCTACCACCCTGGGGGTAGATCTGGGTGGGATGGATGCCCCTTTGCTCTTCTTCTCTGCGGCTCAAGGAAGTGAAGGCTGCTACTGCACCTGTAGGGGAGCGGGTCTAAAACCACAGAGAAAAGTCAGGTCTCAGGAGCAGTTCTATTTATTGCTGTGTGATCTCAGGAAAGTCACCTAAACTTTCTGAGCATTATTTGCCACTGTTAATACGAGACAGTCGATCCCTGCTCCCCTACTGAAGACCAAATAAGTAAATATTATGAAAATGCTTTCAAGAATATCCTTTCCTTCTGCTGGGGAATGCAAATTAGATGAATAGTAATCGCTGTTGATCTAAAGGATCTCATTGGATTTTCACATCACATGCTACATCAGGATGAGCTGGACTGAAATGAAACCTGCTTGAGACAGACGATTTCAGGAAGTAAAATAACACTCCTTTTCAAATTACAGACCTAAAAGGTTTTGTGTTTTCCAGATTACGCAGAAATGAAAAGGCATGGAAGGTTTCTCCTGAAGGACCTGAAGGCAGTCCAGAGAGGCAGGGGCAGCAAGGAGACTCCAGGGCGGCCTGCTAGCCTGTGGCCTGCTCCTCATCCTGACACAAAGGCTTGGCGGAAGTTACGTTGCCAGGAGGTGTTATGTTTCCTGGGCCTAATCCTAAACCTTAGAAATTAAACAGCCTTAAATCTTGATCCTCGCTTGTCAAAGACGCTATCTTAGAGCCAACAAATCTGCTTCAGATGTAGCCTGAGGGCAAGGTGCAGGCTCTTGAGCTTTTGGAGCTTTCTACCTGGGAAAGTGAACCAACGGAGTACTCGCTGCTCACTTTCACAGACAATTGCCTTCAGTGTATGTTTTCATCCTACCAGGAATTAAAAACAAAGCTGCTGGTACATCACCACTGCTATAAACCACACCCGTGTGACGGCCTGGACTGAGTCGGAAAAGCTGGAGAAGCATGAGCTACTGCCAGTCCCTCCCTGCTTTGGCGGCATCTGCCTACCCAGCCAGGCATCCATTCTCCCACAAACGCTGACCTCCCAGGCTCCTGGGTGCAGCAGCAGCGCAAGTGCCATTGACGGGGAGCCGCGCGTTGGCCACCAGCCTTGATTCCTCGCCATGGACAGCTGAATGAGCAAGACACCACAGCAATCGGAGAGACTGGTAAATAGATACTGATTAATAAAGACATAATAGTTAAATTAGAGGGACATGTAAAAATAAACCAGGGAAAGTTGAACGTAAAATGTGAAGCATTGGGCTTGGAAGTTCGGAGGACTGGGATTAGCATTTCAAACTGTGCAATCGCCCTTCAGGAAACAAAATTCTTGACTACCATATTTTTGATTTCTGCAGCCTCCGCTCTTAGAAAGCAGCTCTGGAGTCGCCCTTATGCTGAAATGCAGGAGGTTGAGCCTCCCAAGGTGGGGGAAGCTACACTGCGGGAATTTTGCTTTAGAGCTGTGCCATCTGCAGCAAGAGATTCTGTCCTTGCTTGGCAATTTGTGGGTAGAAACACAAAACGTAAATATGCTTTCTGTGCATGACTTAAGCCTCATGGAAGAGAACTAATGAGCAGGATGCCTTACATTCATGAACTTGAGAAACATTTTTTAGGTACCAATTCGATAAAGGGCTCCTAGAAGGTGACAGACCACATGTGTGTAGGTAGAAGCCAAGGGCACTTCTGTTCACATTACCACCTGTTTTACAGGAGCCTCCCGGGGGTAACGTGGTTATTAAGACCCTCACTTTGTGCTTTAGGCAAGCGAGATCCAGAGAGGTTAAGCAATCTGCTAAAGATCACACTGCTTGTAACTAAGGGGTTTGGAAGTTAGAGTTCTGATCCAAAACGCAAATCCTATTCTACTGAGATAAAAGTGGAATCATTTTCTGAGTCAGATGGATTGAATGTGATGTGGGAGAAGAAGGTGAATCCTGGAACACGTTTTGAAGCTGTTTCCCCTTGAAGTGTTCTCTGTCCTTGGTGACTGGGACAGTGCCCTTCTCTTGTTCCTCCCTCCTTGTCCCTTGGAGGCCTTATCTCCTCTTCTAGTCGCTCCACACAGCTAGGGCTCCAGAAGCCTCCTTTTCCTCTGCACCCCACACTGTCTCCTTTCCTTCACACTCAGTCTGAAACCTGCACCGCTGCTTCAGACCTCCCCTGAGGACTTAGCTCCCTCTCACAGACATAGGCCATCCCTGACCTGTGAGTCCACTCCATGGTGGTGCAGAGGGGTTGCTCAGGCAGGTAAGGCCAAACATCAGCTTCTGAATTTGCATCTGTCCCAGGCTGGCATTGGTTGTGTAGTCTACATTCCTAACTCAAATGTATATTAATATTTTATACAATGCATTGTTACTTTTTCCCAAATAAATAATCAATATTAATAAAGCAACCTTGGTTCCATGTAGTGAGCATCGGCTATTTGTAGTGTTAGAGTGAGCTGAGGTCACACCCGCATGCCAGGCCCTCAGAAATGGAGCTCGGGGCTCTGGAACAACAGGGAACAACAGGGAAAGGTCCCAGTGAAGAAGGGCCAAAGCTGAGCGTGCCCATGTGCCTCTGGGTGTTCCAGGAGTCTTCACCAAGGGCCCCGTGAAAGGGACCAGTGGGACTTCCTGAACATCAGAATCGGGTAGAGTTTCGGATCCGCCCTTCACAGCAGAGGGACCTCAGCCAAAGGACTGAGGACTGAGCTCCCTACCTTCTATTTCTTTACCAGCAGACAAGTGACAGTAGTCTTCCCAGCTGCTGGGAAGATTGAACAGATGTAAAAAATGATTAAAATGGTTTCAAAAACATTAATCATTCCACACAATTCTTGGCCCAGGGTCACTGGGTGAAAGCGCCCCCTTTCTGCCCCTTTCTCCTCTGGATACTGAGCCTTGAGCCAGTTGGATTGATCTCACAGGAGAGGCTGCTCAGCCCCCAGGCTTCTGCAGGTGCAGAGTCCTCTCACACGAAGGAGCTCCCCATCGACTGTTTGGATGGATAAGTGGCCAAGGGGAACTGGCTGGGCAGAGCAGGATGCCGCAGAGCTGCTGACTGTGAAGCTGACTGCTCTCTGCAGCCTTGGAGCAGTTGGTCCTACAGTCTTCCTGCTCACAGGAGAGACCACACCTCCTGGGCCACACAGGTCTCACTTGTGTCCAACAGGGTGGAGCCTGGATCATGACAAAACCCGTCAGCCTCTCTGCACTGTTCCAAGTCCTCCCCCTCCTCCCAGGACTCCTGGCGGCAGCAGAGTCCCTTCACCTGTCAATTTTGGCCAGTGATAGAGACCCCCTTAGAGCACTTACAGAGGCAGAGAGAGGTCAGAGAAGGTCATGGAACAGAAAGAACTTCCTGTCTCAAGACAGAGACCCCAGGACGAGACATCACAGCCCTGCAGAGAGACACGTCAGGCTCTCAAGGACTGAACTACAGCACATTTGTGCCCTGGACGAGCTCCCCTCCTTCATATTCCCATCCAACACCCCGGAGCCGACCAGCTCGGAAGCCAATGCTGGGAACGCCCATGTGTGTATCTGATTTCCAGCCCGTTAGCAGGGCAGGGCTGAGGGCACGAGATCAGAGACGCGTGGAGAGTCGACGTCTGTGTGCAGAGAGGAGCTGGGTGTGAGAGCTTGGAGCTCACCAGTGGATGTGATGCGAGTGTGACGTGGCTGGAGTGAAGGAGGCTTAGCTGCTCCCTTCTAAGCTGCAGGCCCTGCTGCCTGTCTGTCTGTCCTCTCGCCTAACTCTGCTTGCAGGTCTTCATTCCTTCTCCCGACTCTGCCTCTTCTCCGCAGCGCTGGCTCTTTCTGTCCTGGAAGTGCTTAGCGAAGGCCTCCCCCACCCGTCCACCATGGGGGCAGTGCTGGGGACAGTCACAGCCTCATTCCAGACTCCTTTCCTGTCCAGACCATGCATGCTGTCTACTTAGAAGCTGGAAGTGATGAACAACTGTAAATCCCCAGGAGTAGGAGTGCAGGGTGGCTCTGTAGGGCCACAGGTAGGTGTAAGTCCTGGCCGCATTCTCCCAGGCCAAGTAGCAGTTTGAGATCTGTGGGGAAGATATGATGTATGTACATGCGTTAACGGTATCCAGGTGAGCAACAGGCTTTTAACACGTAACTTGCTACCTTAGAATTAGACGGCAAAGCTAATGGGCATCCTGGTGCTCAGAGTTATCATACATTCATTATGAGATTCTCTCTTCTCAAATCTCTGTACATGTGATTATACTTTTGTCAAAAGAACCATTGATTATTTAAAATAATGCAGGTTATTATTTATTAACTAACTTCCTTGATGCAAAGGAAGTTTTTAAAAACGCAGCTGCAGTGCCTCGTCCTTGCCGGGGATCCGGGAGTTGTAGTTTTGACTCTCAGCTCTTGGACATCCTTCCTACTGTTTCCACCACCCCCAGCCTCCGCCTGCCTGTTCCCAGCGTTCCAGAGACATGAACTATCTGAGTCTGCTCCCCCCAGCGGGGCAGAGCTTGGGCCTGGGCTGTTTCTGGGGATTAGTTTGTTAGTCAAGGAAATAGAAAAATAAAATTATGTTTTTTCTTTAATACAAATGCAAATCAAAACTGTTGTAAGATTTCATCTCACTCCAGTCAGAATGGCAGTTAGCAAGAATACAGGCAACAATACATGTTGGCAAGGTTGTGGGGAAAGGTACACTCATACATTGCTGGTGGGACTGCAAATTGGTGCAACTATTATGGAAAGCGGTATGGAGATTCTTCAGAAAACTGAGAATGAAACCATTTGGCCAGTCATCCCACTCCTTGGTTTATACCCGAAAGACTTAAAATCAGCATACTACAGTGATGCAGCGACATCAGTGTTTATAGCAGCTCAACTCACAACAGCTAAACTGTGGAACCAACCTAGGTGTCCTTCAACAGATGAATGGATAAAGAAAATGTGGTACATATACATAATGGAATATTAATCAGCCTTAAAGAAGATTGAAATTATGGCATTTGCAGGTAAATGGATGGAGCTAGAGGATATTAGGCTAAGCAAAATAAGCCAATCCCCCAAAAAACAAAGGCCAAATGTTTTATCTGTTATTCAGATGCTAATTCACAATGAAGAGGATGGGGCTGGGGAAGAATAGAGTTACTCCAGAGTAGGTAGAGGGGAGTAAAGGAGGGGGAGGAGTATAGGGTAGGAAGGATAGTAGAATGATTGGGACATTATTACCCTATGTGCACATATGACTACATGAGCTGTGTGACTATACGTCATGTACAACCAGAAGAATGAAGTTATACTGTTATGTACGATGTGTCGAAGTGCGTTCTTAGTCATGTGTAACTAATTAGAACAAATAAAAAATAAGATACCAGCCTATTTCCAAGAATAATTCTTCTTGTTCCTTCTCGTCCTTCCTGCTTGCTTTCTTTTCTAAAAACTATCTTGTCTCAAAGAGAAAAGCAGGGAATATTTTGAGAGAAAGAAAGGATAATGTGATATTGCTGAAACTCACTGCATCCCAAATTGTAGCTGCCTTTGCTATCCAAATGCCCAGCTCAGCGCTGAAGGTTTTGGGTACAAGAAATCCTACATCTATAGTTTGCACTGTTAATGTCAAGGTGAGCCTTGCTCCTTGTGGTGAGTCAGGTCTAAGCTTGAATGCCTGCAGAATATCTCGCAGTAGAAATCAAAAGGCATAGATCACAAGATAATTTACAAATTAAAACTTAAAGATGAACTTCTTGATCTTTTTTAAAAAAATTTGTTTAGTTGTAGATGGACACAATATCTTTATTTTATTTATTTTTATGTGGTGCTGAGGATCGAACCCAGTGCCTCACGCATGCGAGGACAGCGCTCTACCACTGAGCTATGATCTCAGCCTGAACTTCTTGATCTTGTAGTTGGATTTTGTGTTTTCTGTTCTCTGGAACTGAAACACATGATAACCCAGTCATTCTTTTTTTTTTCTTGTTGTGCTAAAGTATGACGCAGATGCAAAAGTGCATGGAAGCATCACAAAATGAATCCACCTGTGCGACCACCTCAGGCCAGCAAACACCATTAGTACCTGTCATTTCTCTCTCATTTATCACCTACCCCATTTTCCAAAAGATGACCTCAAGCCTATAGAAACAGGTTGTGGATTGCTGAAACACACAGAATATACCTTTTCCCCCTAGATTGTTTTCCTCAATACTGTGAGAATCATGTTTGCTGTTTTGCGTATCTATAATTCATTACTTTCATCAGTACTTATAGCACGATATGCCATATGTTTTTTATTCACTGTACTGTTAATACATGTACACTGATTGCAGATTTGGGGAAATAACTCTAATATGAAGTATTTACCTTTGTATATTTGTGCATCTTTGTTTCTTTGGCTATATAGGCAGGATTGCATTAAGAGTAATAATGACATATAGCAATGGAATATGAGTCATAATAGGACATGCACATTTAAATTATTTTAAAAACACAATTTTTCCAAGTGGCTATGAAAATTTTGAGCCCTATGAACATTTTTGTAGTCAGAGGAATGTGTTAAACTTAAATACAAAAGCTGTTCTGGGTGAGCATGTAGCTGAATCTATTTTAAATTTTAATTTGTTTCTTGGATTACTAATGGAGGTGAGCAAAAGTCAATGTGCTTGTGGGCTATGTGAACATACTCTATGAGGTGACAACAAGGTTTTCAATAATACTTCAGTTTTCTGCATAAAGGTCTTGCATAAATTCTGCAAAAATGGTCTTGGGTATTTTGTATTGAATATCCTATTCTTTTTGACTTGCAGCACTTTGCAGGTCTGGATACAAGCTCATTGCTGGGGTCATGTACTCCGATGTGTTTTCCACCCTGTGGCCTTCCTGGCACCTTCGCCGCATTGTTTGTAAATGGAAGATCTCAATCTTAAATGGAGTTAATGTACAACCATTCCTGTTCTAGATACTGCATTTTTTCAGTCTCCTTAAAAATTCTTTGCCTAACTAAAGGTCAAGAAAATATTTTTCTGTATAATCTAATGGACCTGTTTCCTTTATCTATTTTCTATAGGAGTTAAACCCACCTGGATTTTAAAAATGTGGAGTGAGGTTAAGTACAAGCATTATTTGCACATGGGGTAAAATTCATTTAGCCTGATTTATTGGAAAGGCCATCCTTTTCCAACAGAAAAGTCATCTGTCATAAACGATGCATCTGTTTGCAAGTGGCTCTTTCCAGTTTCTCTATTCTCTTCCCAATGTTTTATTTTTTCTTATTTACCTTTGCACTAAAACCATCTTAATTCTAAATGTGTAAAAACTTTTGATATCTAGCAAAATCTGTTTTTCCAACCTTTTATATTGTGTATCTTTAATATTCTAGGCTCTTAAACTATCCATGTATATTTTATTATTATCTTTCTAATTTTATCAAAGTATGTGCTTGAATTTTGATGGGCTAAAATAATCAATACAACCAAACTTGTGGAAAATTGAAAACTTGACATAGAATATTTTAATCCATGAACATGACTTTCTACTGTAATTTTATAGATATTCTTTAATTTTTCAATAATACTTCAGAGTTTTCTGCATAAAGGATTTCAGATTTCTCATTATATTTTTGTTTACTTATTTGGAAGTTCCATCATCTCATAAAAGCCATCTTTTATTTTTACTTAACTGTATTATGCTTCATTTTGCCATATTATTTAATTTTTTTTTCTTTTCAGTGGGAGTTGAACACAGAGGTGCTTTACCACTGAGCTCTGTCCCCAGCCTTTCTTGTTTTTAACTTTTGAGACAAGATCTCACTAAGTTGCTTAGGGTCTTGATAAGTGTCCAAGCCTGGCCTCAGACTTGCAATCTTTCTGCCTGAGCTTTTAATTCACTAGGATTAAAAAGTTTGTGCCACCCAGACATTCTTTTAAAAATTTCATTTGTTTATATTTACAAATATTTCTTAACGGGTATTTAACTTATATTCAGCATCTTTGAGTAATTTTGACTGTAGTCTATTCTATATTTTTACATGGCATACAAATAAATTTCAAGTTTAATTAATATTAGTTTTTTAAAAGAATTTTAAGAGAAATTAAAAGTAAGAAAAATTATATTTACACTTACCTTTTAAAATTACTTTCCTTGGAAATCTGGGTTCTCTTTGCATATCCACAGTTTCATCTCAGCCCATGCTCCTTTTTCTGAAGAAAGCTCTAAATTCCTTTGACACCTCATGTCCACAGGCCATCATAGCTGTGCACCAGTCAGTGGTAGCAAGCAATTTGCTACAAGTAGGGTCTCTCAGTTATGTTTCCAATAAGTAACTATTTATTTGTCTTTCATTTATGAAGGTTGCTTTCAGATTAAGTTCTGGGTGGACTGACTTTTCAGCCCTTTCTAAAACATCACTCCATTGTTTCTGACTTGCATAATTTCAGATGAGAAGTATGATGTGTTTCTTATATAAATCCTCCTTTTTCTGCTTCCAGTTTTGCCTTTGGTTTTTAGCAGTTAAATATGATGTGGCTCTGTGTAAGAGTCTTTCAGTAAGTGTGTGTATATGAGTGTATGCATATGAGCACGAGTGTGTATGAGTGTGGGTGAATGTGGGTGAGGGTTGTATGAGTGTGCATGTAAGAGTGTGTGTGTGAGAATGTGTGTGAGTGTTCAAATGAGTGAGTGAGCATGTCTATACAAGTGAAAGTGTGTCTAAAAGTATGTGAGTGTGGGTGTGAGTGTGAGTGTATGTGTAGGTGAGTGTGTGAGTGACTATTGATATAACTGCATGCACGACGATATCTTTGTTGAGTTCATATGTGTGTGAATGTATGGAAGAGTGTGAATGTGTGAATATGTGTGTGTGAGTGTGTGTCAGTATATGTATGAGTTACGAGTGTCTTTGTGTGTGAGAGTGCTAGTGTATATGAATGTATGGAAATGTGAGTGTGTAAATTTTTAAGTGTGTACATGCATGTGAGTTTTGAATATAAATTATGTGAGTATGTTTGAGTGTGTTTGTATATGAGTTTGTATGTGATTTTATAAATGTGTATAGGATGTGTATATTATGATTGTGTATGGGTGTGTGACACTGAGTGTGCATGAGTGTGATTATCAGTATGAGTCCATGTGTGTGATTGTATGTATGAAAGTGTGTGAAGTGAGTTTGTATGAGCACAAGTACAAATGTATATGAGTGCTCATATGTGGGTTTTCAGTGTATGATTATGAGTGTTTCTATGTATGAATGAATGTGCATATGAGTGTGTGGGTGGATGTGTGTGAGTGTAAAAGGTCATGTGAGTACATGAATGACTATACATAAGTGTGTGTGTGTGATTGTGCCTGAGTATCAGTGTGTGTAATTGTATGGATATGTGTGGATTTAGGTGCATTTGTATGAATATGTGTGTATGAATGTGCTTCTGGGTGTGTGTATAAATGTGTATGTGTTTGAATGTACATATGGATGTGTGTAAATATGTGCCTGTATGAGTGCAAGTGAGTGAGTGTATATATGGTATAGATGTAACTGAGTAGTATATGTGTATGAATGCACCTGTATGTGAATATGTGGATGTGTATTAGTGTGTCTGTGTATGACTGAATGTGTGTATGTGTGTGTGAGGATATGTTTATGATTATATATGCATGTGTGTGTTTGAATATGTTATGTGAGTGTGTGATTATAAATGAGTGTATGAGCCTATGTATGAGTGTGTTAGTATGAGTGTGAGTGTAAGGCACCATATGTAATTGTGTGTAGGAGTGGTATTATATTAATCTTATGAGTGTGTGTATGGGTATGATTGTGTGTACATGTGGCATGTGTGTATTAGTCTGTGTGAATGTACATTTGAGTTGTGTGGATGTGACTGTGTTTGCGTGTAAACAAATGTATACATGAATATGAGTGTGCATGAGTATGTGTGCATGACTATGAATTTGTAAGAGTCTGTGTAAGTGTGAGATTGTACAAATACATCTGAATGACTGCATGAGAGTACATGAGTGTGTGTAGGGTTGTGAGTTTGTAAGTGTGTATATGAAGTGTGAGTGTGTATGTGTGTGAGTTTGTGTTTACATGAGTGTACAAGTGTATGAATGTGTGTTTTGTGCATAAGTGTTACTGTGGGAGTGTATGACTGAGTGTGTGATTTGTGAGTGTGAGTGAACATGTGGTTTTTAACTCATTAATCATACTTATCTTCTATTTCCTATCTAATGTTCGTAATATGCATGTCATATCTGAATCTCACTCTGTGCACTTCTACCACTTGACAATATCTTTGTTTTCTCCTGTTTTTTTTTTTTTTTTTTGCACATCTTGTCTTGAAAGTTGTGCATCCTGTGCAGAATGGTGGAGGCTGGTGCCTCAACATGGGGAGCTTTTCCTTTTCCAAGGCCCCTGCTGCATGAGATGGTGTGGCGTCCCTGCAAGCAGAAGCTGAGCTGAGCTTGGGATCTGTCGCTGCTGCTGATCTCTCTGCAGCACAGGTTAGACTGCAGCAATACCTGTGTTGGGGTGGCAACTGCTCCCCAGGGGTGTAACTCAGCTGTGCTTCACCCTCAGGACCTCCCTTAGCGCTGCCCACAGAGGGAGCCCTTTCTGTCCTCACCCTCTCCTGGACAGCTACTGTTTGCTGCTCTTGTCCTTACTGAGGGCAGGTGGGGAGGAGTCCCCCTAGCCGGGAGTTCTCTGTTGCCTGGATGAAGCTTCAGTCTAGGAGCTTGAGTGCCTAGTCCCCTGCAGGCCCTGGCTCAGTATGCATTCCTTTTGCCCCCAGGGAGAGATGGTGGCTTCAGTTTCTGCTTTCTTTCCTCTCTCTTTTACCCTTTCCTTTTCTTCTCCTCCTTCTTTTCTTCCGCTTTCTCTGATTCCCTGAGCTCTCTCAGTGCTGCAAGGGAGCCCTCTTGGATGACTCCAGCAACCGTGGCTTGCATGTGTGGGTGGTAGGAGGTCCTGCAAGTACTTCCTGTTTATAAGGCACAGTGGCTGTGTTCTTCCAGGACTGAACCATCAAGAATGCTAGCTCAGGGTTCGTCTGTGTGTGCATGTATGTATGTGTGTGTGCATGCGTGCATGTGCGTGTGTATGCATGCTAAGAGTCTGCAAAGTTTACCCAAATTCTGTGTAAATATGTGATCCAGGTATGCATATTTTCTCCACTACCCATACTCAGTTTTAATCAATTTGTTAAATTTAGCTGAATTCTTTTTTTAAAAATATTTATTTTTTAGTTGTAGGTGAACAGAATATCTTTATTTTATTTTTTATGTGGTGCTGAGGATCGAACCCAGTGCCTCACGCGTGCTAGGTGAGCACGCTACCACTGCACCATAACCCCAGCCCCCTGAATTCTTTATATCAGTGACTGGCAGTTTTTGCATCTGGTGATGCGGAGTTTAATCCCACTCATCTCTTCTCTTAAGCACTTTTCTTCCCTCAGTTTACTTGGTTCCCTGATACCTTTGCTATTGGTCAGGTTCTAGGAAGACTGTGGCTTTCAGAATGTCTAGGGACTCCTGTTGCTATTGTATGGCTGGAATCTTCCCAGAGAAATCAGAAGACACAGTTCTTAGTTCTGATGAGAAAACTGCATATCGCATCCAATAACTTGTAGCTATTTATTTAAGTCTATAATTATTAGTCTTACAAATAATGCTGACTTCTTACTTCTAAATTCTTACGTGGTCTTCTTTTCCTATTGTACTGTTGTTCCTATTGTATCTTCAGTACAATATTGAATGGAAATGGAGACATGGATTAGTAACGGAGAAGCCAATCCTCAAGTTCACATGGAATTGCAAGGCTCCCTGAGCAGTTAAAACAGTCTAGAGAAAGAACTGGAGAGTGCACGCTTTCCAGTTTCAAAACTCACCACAAAGTTGCCCTCACCTCTCTGTGCTGACAGACGGGTGGACATCCAGTTCAGTTCTTACACTCGAGAGGACAGAGGTGTGGGCACATATCAGGGCTCAGAATCATTGGTCCTCAGGAAGATGCACATCAGAACCGCCTCACACATTGGAAGGGCCGTTGTCAAAAAGAGTGAGAACAGCAAGAGTCAGTGATGATATGCGGAAGTTGAGACCCTTCCTTGTATTATTTCCTTGCTGATGAAACAGGGAATAGAGCAGCCACTTTGGAAGAGTTCTCCAGCTCCTCAAAGTCAGACCTAGAGCTCATCACTTGACCAAGGAATTCCATTCCTAATTATGTACCAAAAAGTTTAAAATATCTATGCCCTGCCTCAAGCTTGAACATGAATGTTCAGTGCAGCAACTTCTATAATACCCAAAAGAGAGAGCAGGGCACCTGCTCATGACTGATGCCTGTGGTATGAACACAGAGTAGAATGTCCTTCAACATGAGCAGGAATAAATTTCTGGCCCATGTATAGCATGATGCTAAGTGACAGCAGGGAACCAAAGGCTGTGTACTGTATGAGTCCACCAGAAGAAATGGCCAGGATAGCCAGGTCCAGGGGGAGAGGCAGCAGGTGTTTGCCAGGGTGAGAGGGAGCAGATGGGGTGTGATTCTTCATAGGTATGGAGGCTCTGTGTCAATAAAATGTTCTGAAAATAGCAGTGAACGTCATACAACTTTGCAGATATAGTAAAAAAAATTTGAGTTGTACACATTAAAATGGTGAATGTCATGGTGTGCTAACTGTATATCAATAAGCATTTTCGGTTTACCTTTAACTTCCTTGACAGTCCCAAGGTTGCATTCCTGCCCCAAGGGAAATTGCTCCATGAATGACTCAGGGCCAGCTGTCACCTGGTCACGTAGACCTGTCTACTCTTGGAGCATCAGAAAGGCTTATAGCCAGCTAGTGGAGGAAGAAGGAGAGAATAGGGGGGCTTCTTACCAATTTCTTGAAAAGCTCGGTTCCAAGCTGCCATGCTGTATGTGCTGCCGAGAAGACAAGTGCGTCGGCACCCCGAGGGTGGAGTGGGGCACTCCCTCACTGTGAATGTACTTTGCAGTGACCAGTGTCTTTTCCCAAGAAAGAGAATCATGGGCTGAATCGTGTTCCTCAGCTTTCATATGTTGAAGCTCTAACACCCAATACATCAGGGTGACTGTTTGGAAATAGACCTTTTAAAGAGGTCATTAAGTTAAAATCCAACGTGATGGCTGTCCTCAGAACACACAGGAAGAAGTGGGGGGTGCACCCAAGAGGAGAGGGGGAGTGAGGACCCAGCCAGAGGGTGGACACCTGCAAGCCAAGGTGAGAGGCTGCTGGGAGCACCACCAACACCTCGACCTCGGCCATCCAGTCTCAGAACTGGAAGAGAAGCTGTTTATTTTGATTCTTTAACCCTCCAGTAAGTGGCACTTTGCTATGGAAGCCCTAGCTAGCTGCTACCAGGGCTACATAAATCTTGGAATGCATGGATCCACTTCTCCCAACCCCTGCTACCTGGTGGCCTGAAATCTAAGGGAAGATGCATCTTCCCTCACCAATGCTGAAGTGGGTACAGAAAACCTGCGAGACAGACTCCCCCATCCCTGTTTATACAGTGGCCACGTGGGAAGCAGAGCAGCTCCGAGTGCATGGCAAATTGGGCTCCTATTCTCATCATGGAAGTGGGGACTTCTCAGTCCCTTTTCTGCATCCTCACAATGACTCCCGTCTGTCCTTTCCTCTGCACCTCTGGAAGATGATCTTCCACCACCATATCAACAGTGGGACGAGGGAAGCTGTCCTTGGCTTTGCCAACCTCTCACCACCATGCCGGTAAAACTGAGAGGGTGAAGGGGCGACTTCACAGCTGTGCCCAGAGTCTGTGGTCAGAGTTTCTCTGGGGATACTCTTGGATACCAGCAGGCCTGTGGTCTGTCTGATTTCACCAAGTTTGGGAGCCACTGTCCAATTCGAAGTATGTGGGCAAAGGAGGGTCCTCCCACCTAGTTCAGCCCTGTCCTCACTGTCCCTGAGCTGTCTTTCTGTCCCAGCAATGTGTCTCCAAGACAATTGCGAGACAGGCTTGGGCAGGAAGCTCTGACTGCACCTAACCCTGCTTACTGACTGAACGCGAGTCCCTTTGGGCGGCCCAGGCTCTTGATTTTCTGGTGTGCACAAGACCACATGGAGCCCTGTCCCTGTCTGGATCTGGATGTCCCAGCCCCTTGGCACTTCACAGTTTTACTTTCTGGGTGCTGCTCTTTGTGCTGCTTTGCCAGTGGTTCTCACGGAGTTCCTATATCCCCACACCTTGCTGCTTTTGGCAAGGAAACACTAACGCACAGTGACTGTGGCTGCTTCTTTCCAGCCACTCTCCCAACAGCCTCGTGACTGCGACATTCAGCTCTTCTCCCAGGAACACTGATAGCCACCTCGAGAACAGCTGTGACCAGACCCTTCCGCCAATGTAGAAAGTTTGTGGGATTCGCTCCGCTAACTATTCCCCTTTTCAAGGGCAGAATCACTGGCTGGGACCTCTCAGGAGGGCAGTGTGCTCACAGGAGCCCCAGGACGCCCAGTCCTGGGCCCCAGGCTACAGAAAGCGGGTAGTTATCAAAAGAGGCGAAGCCCTGACTGCAGGTGAACCCTAGCAGGTCATCTGCCCAGTTCAGGGGATGACACACTGCCCCTCGGGGACAGACCTGCTCCTCTTGACTGACTGTGTACACTGAGAAGGCCTGGCATTAGGCAGAGCATGTGGTATGTGTCTCAAGGAAGCAGAGAAACAATAAGATGTGGGAAGAGGAGTAAGGGGGCTGGCTTGGTAGCCCCCCGTGTGGTGTATTCGCACTAGGCTGCTTCCCCAGCTCCTGATCCTGAGCCCGCCAGGTCCAGATGGCAGGAGGCAGCAAAAGGCCCTAGAGAGCGGCCCCAGGCTGAAATGGGTGCATGGCCCACGTTGACCCAGCTCCTTGCACAAGGTCGGCTGTGCGAGGGGAATGGGTACCCTCTGCCTGTGATAGCTGCACGACACATTCTGGAACAGGAAGTAGACAGTGGGGAGAAGTAGACAGTGCTTTTGTTGAAGTCTCAGACCAAGAGACATTTGCTGTGTCCAGTTGATGGAGCTTCTCAAAGCTGCAGGCACATGGCCTGGGCCGAGAGGATCCAAATGTCTGCCCCACATGTTGGTTTCCTCCTGGGAAGGTCTGCAGCTCGGCTGGAGGAGGGAAAGTCTCTGCAGAACAGGGCACGTGTGAGTCTCCAGGCTCCTTGGGACTGACGCATCCTGGGAGCAACGAGCCTAGTTTTGGCTTATGAACTCTGAGACTGCGCACATTGAGTCCCAGATGGCAGTCAGGACAGTGGAAGCTGGCACTTTGACTTCTCAGGGAATTCTATTTTGTTTTGTCTTCCATTTTTAGAGTGTGTTATCTGGGACCTAGGAAATAACAAGTAAACTTTCTTAATATGATACAAGATTCATGATGTTTTTTTCTAGTCCATTCTTTCAAATTTCTTTGGAAAGTCCTGGGTCTAATTTCCCTCCCCCCTCAGAGAAGCTGAGGTGCTGGCTCCTCAGTCTCTAGCCCCAAGAGCACTGCAGGCTCGGCTCTCAGCTCCCCAGGCTTCTGCACTTTGTTCCTTTCCACAGCGAGGACCTGCGTCCTGGACGGCAGAGGAGTGCGCTTTAAAGAGTCACTCAAGGAATCCACAGCAGCTTGCTCTGCCATTCCTACTGATTTCACTTATTCTCTTCTTATTTTCCAGAAATCTCAAATGTCTATCTTTGAAAAATGGCAACAATGATATCTATTGTGCACAATATCAAAAATGAGAATTAAGATGTGTGTGTGTATATTCACTGATGGTAAGCATTAGTGGAGAATATGTACTTATATGTGTGTGCATATAAATATATATCTAAATGTATTTGTGAAAAATATTTTCCCATTATGAATACATGTATACAGTATCTACAAATATTTGTTCCAGTATCCTCCCTGGACCCCCAAATCTGCCAGAGCTCCAGCCTTTGTGTGGAGTGGTGTGGTGCTCAGATGCACCTGTGCACATTCTCACCTAGCTGAGTCCCTCTAGAGGACGTCTTGCACCTGGTGCAGCAGGAATGCTGTGTAAACAGTGTGCTGCTCAGGAAACAAAGACAGGAAAGGCTTGTACATGTTCAGTACAGACACAATCTTTTAAAATCCCTTCAATCTATGGTTGGTTGAATCCAAGGTACAAAACCTAGGGATACAGGGGCCCAACTACATTCTGATGTCTATATGTACTGTGTGCATGTGTATGTCTTTCAAAAATGCTGGTTCTAAGTAGATAGAGCATTTTTATAATGACACAATTGCATAGCCAGTAACAGGAATGGAGAGCCCAGATTCAGGGGCTGCATGGGAAGGGCAAGTCCCGGCAGGAAGGTTGAGAATTTCTCTCTGCAGGATCAGAAACACTTTTCCTTTCAGTACCCGGCACTGGGCTTAGAGCCAACCCCAAAGTCGAGAAAGTGCAGCATGAGCTTCCACAAACATAGGTGTCCAAGAAAGAGTTCCTTCAGGACCCATAAGGAAGAAGAGGAGGACCATTTCGAAGCCCTCGTCCTGACTTGAGAAAACCCTGCCCCTACAGCAAACGGCATCTCAGTGTAGCCCTGCTGGGTATGAGAACAGCAGCCTGCTGCACTCCGAGTCCTGGGGCTGACAGTGTGCCCGGGCGTGTCCACATGCTCTCTGGCTACTCCGGTGTCCAGGTGCAGAGAAGTTCGTGTTTCGCGCAAGCAATGTCCCTGTCAGTAGCCTGCCTCTCATCTGGCCCCCGAGCTGTCACAGGACAGATTGCAGAATTACCATTAGAATACGGGCGGTGGTGGCTGCAGGCAGTCAGTGCAGAGTGGTTGAGCATATGTCCCCAGCAGGGTATTTTAGCTTCATGGAAGCCGTAAAGTGGAAACAAGCCAGCAGCGAGCAGCAAGTGCTAACCGTTCTGTCTGCCCGTGCCGCCACGTCGTGCCATATGTCTGGGTAATTCTCAGTGAAGGGGGGTCTTCTCTTCAGCCGACTGATGACATTTGTGAAAGGGCTCACAAGTTGGTGCAAGACTCTGAGGTCGCAAGGGCTCCAGCTACTGCGCTGGCAGCTGGCCTCCCAGGGCTTTTGGTTTTCGACTCTGGCAGAAAAGTGGAACATCTCTCAGCACTGAACGCGATGGTGACAAAGTAAGAGCGTCTACAAAACTTTTTAAAAAATGAGGATCTTAAGGCTTCTACACGTCTAAATAGACAGATGATATTTGTGTCCAGGGTTGAACAGAATTTCAAAAATGTAAAGCAATGGATCTTTATATTATTTTTGGAGTCCTGTCAACTTTTTAAAAAAAATAAAAATAATTAATTAACATCAGCCTGATGAGCTTCCCAAAAATACAAACCCTGCTTCCTCGCAGGAGAGAGACAAACATGCCCAACTGTGGCTGCAAGGGAGGGCCCCACCGCATGTCTGGAAGGACAGAGGCTTAGGGACAGAGCCTGCAGCAGGGTAGGCTCTGCATCTGGCCGGCTGTACACCTCAGCCAGCTCTGAAGCCCAGGCCTCATTTACAGAAGTGTGAGCACGGCCAGTGCTGGGGAGGCGAGATTCTCCCAGCCAGCTCCTGAGACGGGCCCATCCCGAGGAAGTTGGCAGAAGGGGGCTTTGATGGGGTCAATTATTGTCCTGCTCTACTCTTTATGAGATATATATATACATATGAATGATATAAAATCAGGGATTGAAGCCACAGGTGCTTAAACACAAGCCACCTCTCCAGCCCTTTATATTTTTTATTTAGAGACAGGTCTCACCAAGTTGCTTAGGGCCTTGCTAAATTGCTGAGGCTGGCTTTGAACCTGTGATCCTCCTGCCTCAGCCTCCTGAGCTGCTGGGATTACAGGTATATGCCACCACACCTGGAGTATGAGGTCATAATATTTAACCCCCATTCTACATAATAAAGTAGATGCAATTACCTCAATTCGTATGTGAATAAACTGATTTTGAAGAGATCAAACTCTTCAGGGTCACTACTTCTAGAGGGAGACATTCAGACTGAAGGGCAGGACTCATAATCCTAACCCGTGTGAACTGCACCAGATTCATGCCTCCTACTGAAGTTACGAAGGAAGCAGCTGTCGACCCTGCTCTTCCTGCATGAACCAACTTTTTGAGTATTGAACATTCCGTAATTTTTTACTTCACATGTTTCAACCTATACTATGTTTATGATATGATTTTTATAATTTTACCAGTGAAATATTAGCCTAAAAGTATCATAGTAAAGGATGTCTATATAAAGTAGACAAGAAGGTCGGGTGCCTTGGGTGTACACCCAAAATTCCAGCTGAGGGATTACAGCTTGGGAAGCTGAGGCAGGAGGGTTGCAGGTTCAAGGCCAGCCTCAGCAAAGTAGAGAAAGCCTGTTTCAAAATGAAAACATCAGCAGGGCTGTGATGTGGCTCCATGGTAGATTGCCCCTGGGTTTAATCCCCAGTACTGCAAAATCAGAAAACAAATGGCAAGACTGTCACTGTGATGCTCACTGGGCTTATCCTGCAGTCACAGACAGTCCACTGCGCTGACGCAGGCAGAACGGCTACTGTCCTCCCCCCTCCACCGTCCCACACCTGAGCACACTGCACTTCTCGCCCTTTCTGGAGCAGTGGCCTTCCAGTGCTGCCCCTCTTCTAACTCTCCCCAACCCATGGGAATGGTCTCCAGTCCTCCTCACAGGCAGCGGGTCTGACGGGCCCTGGCTCTGGGCGGGCCTGGGGCTGGATCTGGAGAGTGAGGGTCAGCGCAGGCTCCCTCTGCAGCTGGACCCAGGCATGCACTCCGAAGGACAACACTAAGTCAAGGTCAAGGGCAGCTCCATTAGAGTAGCCTAGAGGGAACTGGCTATACCTAGGGTGTCACCAGACACTGTGAATATCTAGTCATCTTGCTCCACTAACAGGAGGAGAGAGGAGGACCACCTCACTTGGCAGGCACTGGCAGACATCTCGGGCAGACAAGCACAAGTGCCTGCCCTCTGGATCAGGAGACATGGGAGAGACCACCTCACAGGACCCCCTGGCCTGCCCTGAAGGGATCAGCCAGGGAGAGGGGCACAGGCCTCACGTCCACTGACTCCATGTCCTCCATCTCTCTCCTCAGGACTCCTGGAGAGACAGGTCCACAGATGTGTCCTCCAGCCCATGCCCTTGAGTCTGAAGAGGCTGATGCGCCCTCCTTCCTTCCCATCTCTCCACTGTGTCTGGGTGATTCCATGGGGAAGACTGCAGAGCTTCCTAGTCTGGCCACCTGGGTCCCCCCCGCCCCCAGGTGCTTGCTAGCTTCTCATCTGGGAAGAACAGGTGCGGCCTGGGGCTGGAATTCCATCACTGCTACCTTGTCCCAGTCCTGTTCTGTCCTGGCTCTTGAGCATCATTCTCTAAGAACCAACAAGTAGCTGGTGGCAGGCAAAACTTCGAGCCCTTCTCTTGGTGTCTTATGGTCCAGTACAGAATTCAAGAAAACACGTGTGGTCAGTGCCTGGCACAGAAGAAGTGTTCTGTCAACATTGCCCTGGCCGCCGTCTCCCCTTCCCTCAGCTCTTCCTCCCACACCCTCCTGGGCTCTGTTCTGTGCCCGGGGAACTGCACAGCAAAGGTCTCCACTTTCTTTCCAGTTTAGAGTACTGAGACACATTCAGATGGGCAGCCAATCACAGAGCTTCCCTTGGGAAACCTCAGCGGCTGGTGCAGCCGTGGAAGGGGCCACAGGAGCAGGACGCTGCTCCAGTGAGTACACGGTGTCCGTCATGACTCAGAGCCTGCCTGAAAGGAGAACCGAGGAAGGAGAAGCAAGGACCTCAAACACACACAACCGCTGGACCCCCAAACCGGAAGACTGGACAGCTGAACTAAACCAAAACTCCTCCTTCCACAACGTGACCACTTAGGCTGCGAAGGGCCTTGGTAAAACACCCTCTTCCTCTCCCACAGTACAGATGCTAGTACTGCGAACCCCACTTTGTGAGATATGTCTCAGAGAGGATGAGGATTCACCCAGGAGTTTTGATGGGTCAACGTGCCCTGAACCATAGCAGAGCTGTGGCTGGTTTGGGCAAAGAACAGGTCTATTGAAGGTTGTTAGCAGACAGCAGAACCCACGGGGACCACAAGGAGAAGGCTCCAGCCATGCGGTTAGAACCACACCAGAGCACGTGAGCAGAGAGGTGGGCAGCCCCACACCCCCGATGGCCCCAGTGCTCCTGTTGGTCAGTGATCTTGGTCCAATGCTACCTTCACCAGTGCAGCCACCGTAGCCACGCCTGAGTCACCAACACCTGTGCCACACAGACTCTTGGCCATCTGGAAGGGGGACTCTGAAGTTCTTCTCCACAATGACAATGTCTCTGTCTTTTTCTGAGACTGTGAAGCGAATCCCCCAAACACAAGGACAAGTTCAAATGCCAGACCTACAAGTCAGGGCAGATGCCCTTGAAAGCCACACCCCTGGGCTGAATGGGTAGGGTCTGCATGGGAAACAGCTCTGAGTTCCAGTTGAGGACTCTTGTTGTATTACTTTGCCTAGAAAGTGATGGGTGCTGGGATTTTATCTCTATGTTTATTTATCTTACTGTTGTCACAAAATAAAACCTAAAACCCTTAGTTATTGTCTTGCCATTTGCTTAGAAATTCCTTTCACGTGATCTTTAAAACCATCCTGTGAGTCCAGAGGGCAAGAAAATGTACCTCATTTAGATAGGGATACCTGGGGAAGCACATAGTACTTAGGTATATCAGGCACTGGCCACACTGCATTTCAACTTTCTAGAACGTGTCTGATGGCTGGTCTGGGAACTTGGCTCATTCTGGGTTATTAATCTTAACATGGCCAAGGACATTTTCTTGTTGCTGTTCTTTTCTAGTTTTGATTTTGTTCACTAGTGTTCTTCTAGGCAGAACAGACGCTGGAGAAAGAACTTGGGGGAATGACATGCACGTTGATCGGCTCACCTGGGTCTTGGTGCCCGGGCCCGTGGGTTTGCAGCTCACACCTGCATCTTTCTGGTCAGGCTAGATGTCGCCCACCACAGCAGCTGCAGACGCAGACACGTTAGCTGGACTGCGACCCTCTTTCAAACCCCATTGTAGCCCTTGCTTCAGGTTCTGATAACCAAAAGCCTGTCTGATGATTCCTTTTTCTCTCGCTACCAACCTCCTTCCCTCCTGCCTTCCACTTCAGGCCCCAGCACACACCAGAGCCTTTCCTGTCTCGGCCATTGTGACTGAGAGCCAGGGGCTCCTGCCCAGTGCCCCTCCTGGGTCCTTCCCGCCCTGGCTGCCAGGGTGCTCCCCCACCTTGCCCCAGCCTCCGCAGCCTTCACCTGGGCCATCCGGGCACCACGCCCTGTCGCTGAGGCAGAAGCGGCTTCTTCCCTTCGCTGTGGCTCTGGTATCACCCGTGGTCTGCTCCTCGTACTCCTGGAGGTGATACTCCTCGGTCTTTGTGGGCTCTCTCAGGTCTTCTCCCAGCACCACTCTAAACCCCGGCATTCCCGGGGTCTGAAACTCCCCCTGGACCTCTTCTCCTGACAGCACCTGCCCTGGGCAGGTCGGGCCTCCCTGCCAGGCGTAGCTCTGGCGTATTCCTCATGAGCTGCGCCCAGGCCTCACCCTGACTCTGGGCACCGGGCCACACCTGCAGGCGAGGAAGCTGACGGGGCGGAGGGCCTGGCTCCGCACGCAGGGATGGGAAGTGGAGACTCCAGGAGGTCCAGAGCCGAGTTCCAGCCTCGCTTCCGAGCAGGCTCCTTCCTGAGAGAGCGGGCGCTGCAGAGCACTGGCTTAGACCTGTGCCCGGGGAGGCGCTGGAGCCCACACTGAGCAAGCATCACGGTGGATGGCAGCCCCGAAGAGCAGAGGAGCAGAGGTTCGGTGCTGCGCGCACAGGAACCAGCAGAGAGCCCAGGTGGGCTGGGACAATGGGCCCCACGAAAAGCAAAAGGACGCACTCTGAATGTGGGTTTGGAAACAGGGCTTGGGCCAGCCCTCCAGAGAATGGATCCCATGGGCGGCTTGCTGGCAGCATCTCTCCTGTCCCCAAACACTTGTTACATGGAGCTAATATTTCACTTCCTACCTCATGTTTTGATGCTGATATAAATATTTGTGTCTGCACTGTATTATCACCTCTTGGGTAAATACTATGTTGATAGAGGCAGAAACCCTAAGTTCCCGCAGGTCTGAGAATGTCAACGTGGGTGGATGTGTTTAACCTGCTCTGAGTTATTTCACGGGTTCAACATACTCCAAGGAACAAAAGATGTAAGCGTATCAAGACAACACTCAGGTGACTCCAGCCAGGGCCATGTTCAAGCAAGTGTACAATGGGAACATCAAAAGTGGGTGGGAGTCCCAGGAGGGGAGCCCAGATGTGAACGGGGGTCCTGGAGCGAGCTTCTCCCTCATTGGCCTTTGATTCCAGCTGTGCAGGTCATGGAGGCTCCTTTTCCTGGAGTGAAAACCCCTGTTTACCCATTATTTTGGAAGTGGACTATTTCTCTGCAGCCTGGTGGGGACTTTGGGAGAAGTCTGGGGAGTTAATCCCACCTCATCTGCAGCTTCCCCTGAGGGCCTGCTCAGGACTCTTGCCCAGCTTCCCTCCTTTACTCGGGGCCTGGCCCTCTGGGGTACCTGGGAAGCACATGCCAAGGCAAACCCTCCTGGGAATTCTTTCCGCCTCCTCAACTGGTGACTGGATCTCAGAGCGTGGGTCTCAGGGAAGTTCCCCCTCAGGGAAGTTGTCCTGGGATGCAATCTTCAGCATGCTCCCCATGTACAAATGTGGAGAGGTGCAATAGCCTTGCCAGCGAATCCACCCTCCCCCTGCTCTCTCATCGCCTCAGTGGTTGAGATGATCTCTCTTCCATGTGTGGAATGGGTTTAAAATAAAAATCTCCCACGGCCACTACGATGTAGGTGATGGGTAGAAACATATAGCCCGACTAAAAGGAAATAAAAGAAAAGCAAGACATAGGACAGGAATGGGGCTACACGCAACATGAAGAAAACACACAAAATCAGGAAGGAGTCACACACAGCCGGGCCCAGAGGCAGACTTGGCTCCCTCCATCATAATGCTGAGCGAACGGGTGAGCGATTGAGACCCGGAGCTAAATGGTTGTATTAAATACGCACTGGAAGTTGGCTAAGAGAGCAGATTTTGGGTACTCTAGCTAGACATCCACAAAAGGTAATGATGTGAGATAATAGATATTTTAATTTGCTTTATTCCAGTGACCAATTCAGCAAGTGCAAACATATCAAACATCATATTACACACCTTTCATATATGCAGAAGAAGAAGAGAGGGGGCAAGTTCAATAGAGGGACTACATTCTTAATTTCAGCTACTTTAAAATTAAATTTAAATAGCCCGTACGCAGCTAGCTGCTGCTCTATTTTGGACAGTGAAGGATTGTGGGGAAATGAACGTTTTAGAAGGTGAGATACACACAGTCATCATCTCTGAAGGAGGAAGAAGCCCAGGGAGCCAGCTTTCCTGAGATTGTAAACAGAGGAAAGGAAAGGGAGGAGCTGAGCTCTCTGCCACTCGTCCCTAAGAACACTGAAACTAAATCACAGTCTATCCTAATGAGTAAGCGAATAACTTTGTTGGAAATAGAGTTGAGATTACTTCAAGCATGCTGGAAAAGCCACTTAGAATGAAAAACTAACCTGGCTCTGTTCTGGGCTTGGCCTTTAGACACTGCAGGACAGTGTAGGAACAAGAAAAGACCACATGAAAAATGACACATGGCCCAGGAGCTGGTGCGCAGTGTGTTCTCATTCAATGAAAAGGTAACTAAAACTGAGCCCTCGGAACAGGGACACTATTCCCATCAGTCCATCCTGATGACCACGAGGGAAAGGACATTAACTGAAAGGAGCTAGTTGGAAACTAAACTGGCTTTGTCAGATTAGGAATGAAATAGATAGTAGAAATCACAGTCACACAACAGAAGACGTTCCATTCCTTGACATTTTCATGGATGATGAAAGATGAATCCAACCTTTAAAGGTGAAAGGACAATAAGAGATAGTGACAGAATTCAGCCCCTGCATGCCAGCTGGAGCAGCAGGTGGAAAACATGAACAAGTGAGGCTCACCTACAACACACCAAGTCGCCAGATCACCTCCAGGTCTGATCCCTATGCAGACCCCGCTGCCTTCCCGTTTACTGATCTCTGCTAAAGCAGGCAATCAGGAATATTTGAAAAAAGACATAGGGAAATTTATCACTGTAGTTTGGCCCAGAATGTGCCCCCAGAGCTGGCGTTTTGAAGGCGAGGTCCCAACCCAAAGTGGCACGGGGTATGCTGGAAACTTTAAGAGGTGGGGCTTAGTGGGAGGCTTCAAGCCATTGTGGGGAGTGCCCTCCGAGGGATTGCGGGACTCAGCCCTTTATCTTCTGCCTTGGTCTCCGGCCAATGCTCCACCATGATGAGTTGCCATCAAAGCCAAGCAAAATCTCCAACAATTGAGCTAACACTAAACTTTCCTCTTTATAAGTTGCTTATCTCAGGTATTTTGTTACAGCAAATAGAAAACCAACATAGCTATATACAGAAAATTCAAATACAAATAAAGCAAATTGTTATGTTAATATTAATCAGATTTGAATGTAGATCAAAATCATAAAATATATATTAAAAGATAATGACTATTTTCTATATTAAGTGTAGTTTGGAATTCAAAATAAAGTTATAGGACTGAGTATTTATGTTGCAACAAACTTAGCATTAATATATATTCTGCAAAGATACTGTAGCCCCCGAGATAGAGACTTCTATGGGCACATTTCCCTGTCTAATGAAGAAAAATAACAAGATGGAAGATGTAAATACAAAGGCAATGTAACAAACACCAAAACCTGCACCCTAAAAGCAGAGAAAACATGTGCTTCACATGACATAGACGGGTTACAGAGACTGGCACAGATCCTGCACGTGCACATACTGGACACTGCATTCCAGAGCTGAGAGGTGCTCCAGTCTCACTGGCCGCACACCAGCCACACGCCTGGCCCTGGACAGGAGACATGCTCCTGTGTCAGAATGTCCACTTGAATTTGGAAAATTTCTGGGCTCTAACCAAGGAACTGGACCCCTCCCCTTCCTTCTCTCTCTTGCTCCTACTGCCATGTGAGTGCATGGCAAAAAGGTGGTCACCCTTACAAATAATTATTAAATAATTTGTATTCATTTGTTCTGTTACCTCTTCCCCACATCAACTTCTAAATAGAGTTTGAAGCAACTTGGACATCCATCAGTCCATCTGGTCCTATTCTCTTTATCTTGGGTCTATGGAGATGTCATGCTAAACTTTTGGCTTTAATTAAAAAAAAAAAAAAAAACACTAAAGAAAAAAAAAAGGTGGCCACCCAGAGGACAAGACAGGTGGTGTCGCCCGCAGGCCACCTCGCCAGAACCTTGATCTCCACTTCCAGGTCCCACAACTAGAAGCCAGCATTAGCTGTTGAGGGCAGCTGGTGTAGGATGCTCTGCATGGCAGCAGGGCACACGCCAGCCCATCAGGTACCCACGCGGGTCATGAAGAGTGCAGAAGCAAACGTGCTCAGTGGCACTTGAATTGGCAAAATGAATAGAAAACTAGAACAGTAAATGGAGGCATTTACTATATGTCGACGTTATCAAATCAAATCAGTGGGGAAAGATGATTTTAAGATACATATTTTTAATAATAGGAATATATCATTTAAGAAAATAAAATAATTTTAAGTTAATAAGGTAGTGATCTTGGGAAAAAAATCAATGAGATCCCTATCTCACAGATTACAAAAGAACAATCTCCAGATGGATACAATTTCTAAAGGCAGAAATTCAAACCATAGCTGGGCGCGGTGGCGCAAGCCTGTAATTCTAGCAGTTAGGGAGGCTGAGGCAGGAGGATCACGAGTTCAAAGCCAGCCTCAGCAACAGCGAGGTGCTAAGCAACTCAGTGAGACCCTGTCTCTACATAAAACACAAAATAGGGCTGAGGATGTGGCTCAGTGGTTGAGTACCCCTGAGTTCAATCCCCAATACCAAAAAATCAAAAAAAGAAAGAAATTCAAACCATATGTATATATTTGAGGGAACCCGGGCAGAACTCCTTTAACACCAGGCAGCAAGATATTCTCAATATGACACAGATTTCAGAAGGCAGAAATAACTAATAATTGCCTAAAATGTTTTTAATGGAAAAAAAAACAATCAAACTGGAAAATACTGCAAAGACTAGTACAAGATAAAGTTAATACCCCTAATATTTACAGAACTTCTACAGATTAATAAGGAAAGTGCTAACAAGTCATAGAAATACGGACACATATAAGCAAATGGTTCAAAGGAAACAAATGATATTTAACATATGAAGAGAAGTTTCAATTCTCAAAGTGAAAACACAAAATACAAACCACTTACACGTCATTTTTCTCTCTGAGATTGGCAAAGACCAAAAGTTCAGTGCCCCCTGAGTGGGAGGAGACTAAGCCTCATAGCAACTCCTGGGAGGGCAGATTGCAATGACCTTCATGGAGTGCAAGTTTTGAATTTCTACTCATGCCCTAGTAATTGCACTTCTGGAAACTTAATCTATCCTAAACTAATAGTTGTATGCACACAAAATGATACATATTGAAGATTATTTATTGCATTATTTCAAATAGCAAAAACTTTGCAAACAATAAGGTTGTTGTCGATTGTTCATTAAAATCATCAAGATGTACTTGGTCAATGGATTATAGTAAATCTGTAAAATGGCAAAGCATAAAACTATCAGAGAAGGACTGAAAGTTACAGTCAGATAGAAGCAAAGTCAGATGTGTTCTTAACAATAGGGTGATCAAAGAAAATAATAACATACAGTTCATTTTTGGAAGGAAAGGTTTTGGAAGGTTTCACCATAAAGAAACCATGCATATTTTAGGATACAATAATGTTTAATTAATGTAAATAGTGCACAATGTATGCATGTCAAAGAATGACATAGTGCCCACTAATATGTACAATCTTTAGGTGTCTGTTAAAAATAATCTAAAAATAACACAAAAGAGGATTGTGGAATCTATTTATATTTGAATATTGAATGACTTCTGAGGTCTATTGCTACATGAAATATGCATACCCCCAAACAATGTATATATTAATATTCTTTTTGAATAAAAATAATGAATTACATAGATGCTTATTTCTTCACAAGTTTTAAACAACTCTTTTATAATCTATTGCTAATCAATTTTGTTATTAATTATTATTGTTAGTTTCTTACTGGGATTGATTTGTAAATTAAACTTTACCATAGGTATGCATATGTGGGGAAAACCATAGTGCATAAGGGAATTGTGTTCACCTTGGCTTCGGGTCTCTGCTGTGGTCTTGGGATACGTCCCTCATGGATGAGGGGGGATGATGGTGATGTCCCTCCAGGGCACACAGACAGCTGCCATAGGAGGTCTGTGAAGAGGAGTACTGGGTTCAGAAAGAGAGAAGGAGATCTCCATTGTGTAAAACTTGGTGCTTTTGGAATTTTAAGCCAAGTAAACTGACTATGCATGTAATAAAATATATAAGTTAATTAGCATTATAAAGTTAAAAATGACCCATTGGGTAATTAGACTTTTAAGCAATAGCATTTTTTTCATTAAAAAGCAAACTCTCTCATATACAAAAACTTAAAAAATAACAATTTTCCAGTATAAATCTGAGCCTCTTGCAGATAATCATCACAACAGGAAACTTGATACAATTTCAAGTCAACAGCCTGGGCTTAGTTTCGCTCTACTGCTAATTACTATTTGACCTTGCATCAATTATTGAGCTTTCCCTCCTACAGTTGGGCAATTGCCTCCATGTGTTCTGAGTTCAGAGTTCTGAGTTTAAATTCTGGCTCCGCCACTCACCGGCAGTTAACTAGCAGTCCCTGCAGCCCTAACATGGACACAACAGCAGCAGGATCTGCTACCTGAATTTGTTGGGGTAAGCAGGTGTAAAAGCACCCACACCCACTCCAGGCCAGGAACCCCTTCCTCTGCTCTCCCTCTTCTCCACATCACATGACTTGTGTGGGCAGCGTCCTCCCTCTCCCCATCTGCCCCCCACCTGATTCTTCTTCAGATACCCCACACAGCTCCCTGCTCTCATTAGGCTCTGAGCATTTGAGGACTTGAATCAAATTTAATGAGTCATTATTGAAGAAAAAGCGTCATATGCAGAGGAGAACAGGGAAGATGTCTGGAAAGCCATGGCGAGCCGGCATGAGACGGCTACCCTTCCTTCTCCTTCTTACAGCAGCGCTGTGTTCCTGTGATAAATGGGCACACCGGATGACAGAATTCACCACTCTTGATTAAAATGACATTCTCTATTAGCAACCGCACAACGCTTGTAGGTGAAGGGGCAGGCTGGCTTCTGAGTGGCCTAAATGCATGCTACAAGGAACTAAAATTGGAGCAATTTGCTGTAATTTAGAAAGAAGAATGAGTGAATGAATGCATGCACTGCGGAAAATTACATATTTTATTTGAAGGTAAGATTGCACATCTCTAATCAAGGCTTAAAATCTGAATTAGGATAAATTGTGCCATAATTATTTTCTTGGAAGAGAACAAAGAAGTTTTTAGAGCACCTAATATTCCCCCTTTGAAGCTTGCAGAATGAAGACACTCACTTTGTGGCAAATGCAGGGCCATGTCTGCGTCTGTCTCGTAAAACCTGGTTCATCCAGCCAGAGACGCAGCCCTGGCCCTCGGAGCACTTCTCTGCCCAGCCCGTTGCTGTGTATGTTTTGGTCCTCCCGACCTTCAAGCCTTTAATGAAGGAAAAAATTAGCGTACTGGTGACAAGTATGGTCTTGAGTCTAAGAGTTCTCTACCAATCGCGTGTGTGCCTGGGCCCCACTGGGAAGCGAAGAAAAACTAAACTAAGTCAAGGTTGATTATTTTGTATTTTAATAATTAAGATTTTCTTTTGAGAGTACAGATGATAATTCTCAGGAAAATAATTTATTTTTATACCTGGAGAAAACTCTTTGAAATTTTTTACTCAACATAAATAGAAAATAATATTATTTTCTCTCTCTGCATTAAAAATCTTTTCAAAAATTTATATCTAGCCTACTTTATCTTATTGTGCTGGAAATTATAGCCTCTGCCTCAGTACAAAGCATGTCAACTAATACCATCCTTCACAATCTCCCACCCAGTGTAGGAGTCCTGGCTTTTGATTCTCTGCTTTTTTTTTTTTTTAATAGTTTTTAGTTATACATGGACACAGTCTCTTTATTTTATTTATTTATTTTTCTGTGGTGCTGAGGATCGAACCCAGTGCCTCTCATGTGCAAGGCAAGCGCTCTGCCACTGAGCCACAACCTCAGCCCTGATTCTCTGCTCTTAAAGCAATCCCAGCAAACAAAAAACTACCAGGGAAGGAGATCATCTGCAGCCTCACCTTACAAAAATGTTACAATTTCTGCGATTTGAAAGTTCATTAAATGCTCTCTCATGTCACAATTTCACTCTCCTTTCTTTAATGACATTTTCAGAAAGCCAAAAGCAGTTAGTTTCAAAGCCCTTCATGGTCACTTCCCACACACTTCACCTCCGAGTGAGTGACAGCCAGGGACTGGGCATTGGAATTCGGTCTGAATTCAAGTTCCAGCACTAGCACATCTGGCTGAGTGGACTTGCCATGTACTCAAACCTGGAGCCACAGTGACCACACAGTGAGGACAGTCAGAGCTCCAGGACAGTGTCCTGCGTATGGAGGCTCCCCCCATGTGCTCATGAGCTCATGCAGTCCTTATGGGCACAGAGCAGACACATGATTGTGACAGTCAACCCCACAGCCAGATGAGCGGGAACCGGCAGGTTGGGAATCTGCTATAGTCACAGTGTTGCTGGGCAGTGGGGCTGGATTTGAACCCACAATGTAGCTTCAGACCCAGAGGCTTAAATATTATGCTGCCCTGAAGCTGGAATTACAAAGCAAGGGTAATCATCCCCACCACACGGCAGGCAGACAGAGATCCAGCACCAGACACCAGAGAACCATCCCCACCACATGGCAGGTGGACAAACTCCAGATAAACATCCCCACCACACATCAGGTGGACAGAGGCCCAGCACCAGACACCAAGAAAACTGTGAGATGAAATAAAAATGAATAACTGAATCTCTACTATCCCACGTGCCAAACTGCATAGTATCTTCTCACAAAATTTTTAAATTTGAAGATCTCAGAGTTCACCTAGCTGGTCACCAAGAGGACTAGCTTAGCACTGATTTCAAAACAAGGGGTATAACAGTGAATCATCACCGCACTTTCTAGAGATATCCTGTTAGCTAAAGATTAAGAGACCAATCTGGTCCAGGGTACGCCAATTCCGAGTAGCATGAAGCACTGTGACTGATCTTTCAGAAACACTAAACTGTTCCTATTACTTAAAGGGGAACATTCAAAGCCATCAAGGAAGCGGGCTGGGCCCTTCTCAAATTCCTTCTGCCATCCTACCTAGAAAGTCACATCCCTCAGCAACCTTTGTCCTAGAGAAGGTGACTGAAATGTGCATCTCAGAGATGTCCCTCAGTGGAGGTCCCAAGAGCCTTGGCTAGGAAGCTGACTGCTCTCCAGCAGAGACCTGGTCCCAGGCTGCCTGGTCCTTACTCTACACCCTGCTTCCCTGGGCCTTTGCTTCCCACCTTCAGCTCCATCAGGCCAACATCCTTTCCTCCATCCTTTCCCTTGAGCAGGATGTGCCCTCTGGTGACGCCTGGCCTTGGCAGTGGTTGTCACTCCTGCAGGAATGTGCTCCTGCCTGGAGAACTGCCGCTCACCTTACCACACTTCTTTCCCTGACGAGGCACTAAACACCATCTTTTTGATTCCTCTTACTTGTGTGTTTGTGCATGTGTGGCGCTTGATGAACAGTCACGCAATGTGTGAATGAGTAGCATGTACCTAAGCATGGGTATGTGACAGGTTGCATTTACAAGTGTGATCAACCACACAAAGCCATTGAGACTCCTGGTAGAAAAGTGCAAATCTCAGGCTTCTCTTGGGCTCGGTTTTTCCCCATTGAGTTTGGTTTCCATCTGTGTACTCCACATCTTCACAGTCTCACTGCAAGTGAGATACACTATTTGTCGACATTGATGTTCAAAAAATAATCGTGTACCTCCCTCAAAGACTGGCTATTGTTCAAGTTTTTGTTTACACATGCAATAAATGAGTACATATTTTTCAAATGAGGTATTTCTTTCCTTTTACCCATGGAGTGATAATAGTCAAGAAACTCTAAGGCATATCACAAATTCCCCCGATGGTGAAGGAAGCTTCTCCTATTCGGGATGAAGGGTCTATTTGTCCCCTTTCCCTCCCCAACTCATGGATGCCAATTAGGATGTTTGATAGAGTCGGACAGGCACTGCCAGGGAGCAGCTACACAAACAGGAAACATCTGCTGACCATTTTATTTGTTAATGGCACTATTTACAACGAATGCTCTCCACAAGTAAATTGGGACCAGATCAGGTGGCCAGTCTCAGTTTTATTGCAAAGACCCAAATCCATATTACTTGAATACCTTCTGAGAGGCAAGCTGAGACTTTATGTTTTCATGAAATACATTTTGATTGAGGTAAACAACACACAGGTGTGCATATTTCCACACCCACAAAAATGCTATACCCAGGCATACAAATGGCCCGCTTCCCAAGACTTCCACTTTCTTACACAGAGCAAAGGCTTAAAGACAAACATAAGTTGTGTTTCTCTTATGATATGATACTTACTAATATGATACTTTCATTACCTGAGAGTTTCATAAGCAAATGACTTTTGTTTATCTCTGTATCCCTAATGGCAGCAGAGAGCTTATAGAAAATAGTTTCAAATAAATGCTTACTGAATTCAAATATTTTAATGTATTTCAGTGTATAACTAAATTTAATCATTTAATTTCACATAAAGCACTAAGTCCTAAACACCAGACATGAGCACTGTTCATGATTTGCTGCCCTTCCTTTCCATCATTTTCCTCTGCCAACTCCTTGCTCATTATCAGCACACAGGCTTTTTAAAATGTAGCACTTTATTATTATTATCACTGTATCAGTAAAAATCTCATGTGATAGACTTTGAAGTTCCAAATGATCATATCACGACTGGGTAAATCGTTTCAAACGTCTCATGATGATGAATAAATTCGTGATGAGGTGATCTGCGTGGTGCTCGGGTGGCAGTGTAAGGAAATGAGTGAGTGGTCAGGCTTAATGGTGGCTTAGTTTGGGGGTGGCAAGATTTAGGGGGTGGCCAGGAGTGTATGTGAATGAGGCAAAGTCAGCACAGAGGAGGCTGCCATCCTGTGAGGTCATGGCGGGGCTGAGGACGGAGAGGCCGGCCTGTGGCTAGACACAGCAGTCTTCAGAGAGAAAGCGAGAGAGATGAGTGAAGAGCCACCAGACAGGCAAGCGCCAGCTTCCAAGAAGATGGAGCCACTGGGTGAGCAGAAACGCGAGTGTGAGACCCCAGGGATGAAGCCTGACACCATGGCCCTTCTGGACACCAAGGAGCAAGGGAAGCAATTGGCCTCAGCGCTTCAGAGGCCTGAAAATGTAGCAGAAAGCACTAGACGTGTCCTGGGGCTCCAGGATGCTTTCCCTCCGGGTCCCCAGCACCTGCCCCATCTTATTCATCTGTCACTCAATGCTGGCTCGGCGCGTGGGTCTTCAGAGCAGCAGGCCCCATGCACCGGGCCTTCATCGCCATGTTTTTTCACTGTTCTCTCTTAAAAGCGAAACAGCTCCCTGACTGAGAGTTACAGCTGCCTAAACATCCATCAGCGCTCCTGCAGGGCACAGGTTTTCAGAGCCCTGGGGTTTCTGAGGTCACACCCTCTCTGCACAGACATGGCTCCTGGTTTTCCCAGACAGGATGGTGCACAAGTGCACACATGCTGCCTGCTCAAACGCGGCTTCCATAAGCATGCACTGGGTGTTGCAGCTGTGCCTTAGTAGGCTACGATGGAAAGACAAAGTGTAGCTGTGAAAAACGTGTTCAGAAACCTGAGAAATTTGGCTGTGAATGTCTGCTCTGTGAATTACAGTGACAGACAATGACATAAACTACAACAGGGGATCAGAGACATCCTTGGGTATTGAAAAGGAAACCCATGCACACGTGCACACACACACAAACATGCATGCATGCGACTTGGGGTAAAGTCTCTCACGAATGAAGAAGAGGCCACTGTTAATATGATTCTGTCTAGTTTTTAACTGCCAACCTAAGTTTGTTTGAATCAATCTTCTCTGTACTGATTTTGAGAATGGACTTTAATACTTGGACTAGAATAGTTTACACCCCAAACGCATTTCCACCAGAACTCAGAATGGGATCTTATTTGCAAACAGGATATTTGCAGCTGTCATTAGTAAACATGAAGCCATACCGGGTGAAGGTGGACTCTCGGTCCATGTAGGTGTCCTTACCACAAGGTCATCCCGAGCAGACCTACACAGGGAGGACCTCCATGTCATAGCAGAGGCAGAGAATGGAGGCATGCACCCATTGTCTTGCTGATGCTTAGATTTCAAACTCCGAGGGAACTCCTGGACACTTCTGTCCAGGGGGAGCCAGAATAACTGTTAGGAGCAGAGGCTTTGGAATCACTGAGGAGATTAAAAGTGAGTTCCATTATCCACTACCTTTAAAGCCACAATAACAATAACACAACTCCCAATTCTTTTCCTTATTTGGAAATGGGGAATAAGAGAGCTAAATAATTCTGAAATTAGATGGTTCCTTCAATGGAGAAATCTCACACACCTCCTCTTTGCTAAGCACAGCGGAAGACATGGTGTGAAAGGGCTTGCCCGGGGTCTAGGAAGTCCATGCAGCCCTCGGGCTTGGCCTGGCCTGTGTTTCTTCCCTTCCTCAGGCCTCACTCTGTGTCCGCAGCCGTGAGGGTCTCCTTACCCAGAGAGCGCCCGGTGCTGTCTGAGGTTAGACCTCTGAGGGCTGTGTGTGGAAGATGCGCGTTCCTCAGCTTCTGTTGGCGCAGGGCTCTGGGGAGGGGCCACACTGCTACCAGAGCCTGCAGAGCCCAGGAATCAGGGGCCTCCACCCCCTGGCAGGGTGGATGCCAAGGCCTGAGCTGCTCATGGTGAACCTGCAGGATGTGGTGGCCAGGGGAGGAGTCTGCTTCACAGCCACTGCGTGCTCTCTGCCCTGGGGCGCTGCCCGCTGTCCCTGGTCCTCCCCCAACCCTCACTGCAAGCATGGCAGGCAGGGAGTGTCTGGCACTTCAGATCCTCAATTACATGACCCACAAATGATGCCCATGGAAGAAATAAAAAAGAACGTAGAGAAAAGCCTCCCTCCAAGCTCACATCCTGCACAAATCCTGTGCTGATGTAGTGGGAATGACAGTGAGCATCCAGCCTCTAAGTTGACCACTCCCGCCCAGCGCCCGCTGAGCCGGCCGCGTGGAGGGCAAGGTGTGGCTTCCCAGACCCCGCGGGCCTCCAACCTCATGGTTCCATTTATCCAGCATTAACTGAGTTTCAAGCAGGGTTTAAAATTGATATGTATTCACTCATCAAATCCACAGAAGTCCAATAATCATCTCCATTTTATACCTGAGTAAAACAAATTCCAGAGAGGTTAAGTCATTTATCAAAGGCGGTTGGTACAGTAAGAAGCACGGTAGATACTGAGGACACGCTGTCCACTTCAGGATCCTGGCCCTCACCATGAGCTGTCTTCCCAAGGCCTGCAAAACACTGCATTACATGTTTTTTTAAATGCAGAAAATCCATATGTAAATGAGAGCAATACACAATAGAACATGAATTTTTGAATAGAAATGCAAATGTTAAGTGAATCCAAATGAGGGAACACAATTTCCTTTCTCTGGTCTGCAGAAAGGAACAGGGCAGAGGGTGTACCTGACACACACCTTTAACAGTGGGAGGATTTGATAGAAGCAGAATCCAGGAGGGGAGAATGACATGACACATGTCCAGGGCCAAGACCCCTTGTGTGTTGCTGAGATGTCCGGGAAGTTTGCTTAGCATCCCGCCCACATTTAGAAAATGTGAACTTGGGCAAGACAACAGTGTGTGGCGTTCTGTGGCTGCCAGCCCAGTCAGGGATCTAACTCTATGCAGCTAGTGGTCTCTCTTCAAGTGTGGTCATCCAAGAGGCTGGAGGAGATTCGCACTGGGAACCCAGGGTGGCTGCAGATAGCACAGAAGAGGGGCCCTGGGAAAGAGCCGTCCAGCTGCTCATGGTGGAATACCAGGGTGGTGGGGTGACGTGTGCACATGAGCTCAGGTGGCTGGCGTGGCAGGAAGGAGAAGTGACAGTCCAGGGCTTCTGAGTCACAGTGACTGGAGGAAAAAGGGAACTCCGTGTAGCAAGGAGGCAGTGGCCTGGTCTGGGCACAGAGGACAGGCAGTAGAGGAAGGAAACAGACCTGCTGAGCTTGGGGCAGATTCACAGATCAGAAAAAAGAAAGGAAATTCAAATTTGAGTGATGACCTGTATATGCTGTAGATGCAGAAAGAAGAAAATGAGAGGGCGGTGTAGAAACACTGGTGTCCTCAGGAGGCGGGAGGAGGGAAGAGAGAGGGGACGAGTCTCGAGCAAACTAGACTGTCAGGATCGCACAGCAATAGGAAGCGAGGACAGCAAGGTTTAACATCAGCACAATGCACTTCAAGCGAATGCGAGTTGATTGCCTTTTCGTGATGGGTCGACCCACCACAGTGTTGTTGACTGAACAACTGCTGTCCCAGGTCTCTCCTGAGACCTGCTGCTGCTCTCTTTGTGAACTGTGACCAGGGCTCTTCTGCAGTCGTGAAGATTGTTCTCAGCATTGATGGGCATACATGTTCAAGTTCTGGCCTCGGCTCTAATACTATTTTATAACTTTAAATTTACTTAAAAAATATTCACTTTTGTTATGACCCTCTACCAAATGATCTCTTTAAATTTGATTTTTTTTTTTTCATGAAAAAATAGAAATCCAAATTTGACTTTGGTGCCCACTTCTCCAACCTCCATAAGTGAAGAGTAAGATACCTTCTTTACAGAGCCCCTTCACTTTCTGTGACTACCTCCTTCTCTCCACCTATGTTTGGAGAAAGGTGTGAACCTCTGCTGAAGTCAACGAATGAGTACATTCACTAACAATCACTCATCTGCACACACACTAAGCAGTAAGATTCCTTTGTGGCCTCCATGTTGTTTGGGTCCACTCTGCACTTTGCCCTGCTGAATTGTGCTCTCACAAACCATTGTCCCCATGCTCTTTGCACATGCTGTTCCACCCTCCCACGTGTCCTTCCCTGCACTCTGCTAGCAAATGGGCTAAGTTCTTTGAACTGACCCTCTGTGGCACCTTATATGGGGTCTTCTCTTGTTTCCTAAGATAGCTCCTTTCTGTTTCATTAGAATTTCCTTGTCCTTCATCATTCTGTGTATCACAGTTATAAATATTTATAGCTGCATGTTTGTTCTCTCCTTAGACTATGAGCTCTCAAAGGAAGTCATATTTTACATTTTTTTTGTGCTAGTAACTTCTTCCAAGTTTAGAATGGTGTTTAATACATAGAATATCCTCAAAAACAATTTCTTGTGACATGAATGAGAAATGCTCAAAGATCGATTAATCAAGATTATAAAGAAAATATACTACCATAAAATAAAAAGTGCTTTTGCATTCAGCTAAATGTGTTTGGGTATATTGGCTCTCCTGAGAAAGGAGACACTATTTTAATATGTCTTTGAAGAATAATCTGCTGCCTTGGAATATTAAAAAGTGAAAAAGATTAGCCCTCTGAAAGATAATGTAATTGCTAATTACAAAAAACAAAACAATGAACAGAGGGCCCAAGGCCACTAATAGAGCATATGGGTAGATTGTTGAGTCACAGCTTCATTAAGATCATAACACAGGCTGCATAGCTGATTTTGCGATGAACCTGCATTCTCGTCTCAAGACCTATTTATTCACTGATCTTTTCTGCATTCCTACTGAGTACCAGGCACTTTTCAAGACATAGAGCAACAAAACGGATGACGTCCAAACTGTGCAGAGCTTGTGCACTGCTGCAGGCAAGGAAGACCAGCAGCAAGAGAATTTGTTGAAGAAAGGAAGGAACACGGAGCCATGGAGTGGACACGGAGTCTATTCTACCAAGGAGCACCAGGAAAGGGCTGCCACATAAGGAGACAGGTGAAGGTCACCTTGCTGCAAGTCCTGCACGTTAAGTGGAGATGGTTATGTCAGAGAGAAGGGACAGCAAATGCCAAGGTCTTAAGTTGAGAATGTGATGGATATTTATTACGGTTTGAACTTGAAATGTCCCCCAGAAGCTCGTATGTTGAAAGTGTGGACCCCAATTCATCAAGATTCACAAGAGGGCTTTTAAACAATGATTAGATCATGAGAGCTCTGACTTCACCTGTGGTTGATCCCATCAAGTGGATTAATCCATCCACTTGATGGGTTAATCCACTGATAGCTGGATGGACTACTAGGAGGTGGGACCTAGCTAGAAGCAGTAGGCTGCGGGTGCCCTGGATGGCGCGTGCTCTCCCCTGCCTTTTCCTTTTGCTCTCCCTGCCATGAGCTGAGAAGCTCTCCTCCACCATGACGTTCTGCCCTGGAGCCAGACAACCATGCACTGAATTCTCTGAAACCATAAACAAAATAGATCTTCCACCTCCAAATAGTTCATGTGAGTTATTTTGTTCACAGCAACCAAGAGCTGACTAATCCAACCTGCAGGGAAGGCAGTGTGACTTAAATAGAGCGAGTGAAGGGTGAAGACAAGGAGGGCTGGGTGGGCGTGTACGAGGGCCACAGATAATGGAGAGCTGCCCCTGTGCGGCCTCTGATTTCACTCCTAGAGCAAACTTCCTTTGAGAAATGCCAAGGATGGCCTTGAGCAAAGGCCTGCTCCACCTAGTCTGGAACCCTCCACAGGTAGTACTGATAACAGGCCAGAGGGCACCGAGGCAGGAGCACAGGGAGAAGCAATTGAGAGGCACCTGAGAGCAGGGTGGCAGGCAGAGCTGTGGGCAGACGCAGCGCCTGTACTTGTAGACTAGATGTGGGGGTGACAGCCAGCCAGCCAGCCATGGATCTCATGACCTTCACCTGCTCGGCTGCTGGAGAGTGTTGCCAAGTGCTGAGAAAGTTCCTGTGTCTGGTTGGCTGCTCAGTTGTTGCTTTGGGGGAAAGGTTGTTGGGGGAAAGGTTGTTATTGGAAAGGTCCAGAGTAGGTCCTGAACTTTCTGATACACAGCAGGACTCCAAACAGAGTGAGAAGAAGGCACAGATAGGTGTCATCTGGAATTCTGGAAGGACGTCTGGGATGGACACACTCATTGAAGTTTGTCAGCCTGTAGATGGAACTCAGAGATGGACTGAGGTCTCCTTGACAGATTAAATTAGAGGCCAGAAACCAACGCCCAGAATATTCCAAAATTTAGAATTTGAAGCTATGAGACAAACCACGGAAGAAAATGAAGAGCTAGCAGCTGGCAAGTTACAAGAAGACCAAGAATAGTCGAGGGAGCTAGGGGAAAACTGACCTTGGGGATGTCACCGGCCAAGTCAGGAGGCCTAGAAGGAAGTCTTCCCGTCCACTTCCCCATGCCCATGCCGTGGAGAGTCTCAGGAGAGCTGCTGTGCGGGGCAACCGAGACAGACGGAGCAGGAACCGCGAGCAGGGGCGGAAGGCTGGATGTGCACAGCGCCGTGGTGGAGCGGCAGCGAGGGGACCGGAGGGCAGGGGCCGCTCCTGCTCGTGGTTTGCTCTGAGTCGTTTAGAGGTGGCTGCGCACGCGGCCTGCACGCTTCGGAGAGAAAAGTTGACAAAGGAAAGAGAGAATTGCTGAAATGATAACCTTGCCTAGGGAGAGAGAACGGGAGCCACCCCACCAGTGTCACAGCTGCCCGGCCCCGATGCCACAGCGGCCAGAGGGAGGGGCGCGGCTAGCGCGGCCTCCGGGCTGCAGGACCTGCTCAGTGGCCTAGCGCTGCCGTTGGGCTGCGGACGCGCTCGGTGGCCTCTCCTGCAGGGATGTCGCCAGGCGAGCGTGAGATCCAGGGCCCAGGATGAGGAGTGGGGGACACCTTTGACCAGACATGTAAGGGGGGAGAGAACTGCAGGCAGGTGCAGCGGTAACCAGAGCGGGACAGGGATTCACCTGCAGCAGAGATCAATCAAGCAGCCCTTCCCTCTCAGGCACTGTTCCTCTCAATCAGGAGCCTGCAGGGCAGTGGAGGGCCCTGGAGAGGGGACCTTGACAAAGGCTGGGGTTCTAGGAAGGTCAGGCGGAACGAGGAAGAGAGCTCCTGGAGATTCCTGTGCTGGACCTCGGAATCTAAGCTGGTGACCAGGAAGGTGGAGGGAGGCAGGAGCTCCAGGGGAGGCCTGCTGGATGGACTCTGAGGCTCTGGTGCCTAGAATGTTAACTCTGGGTCTTTGGGAAGAACTCAATTGTCAGAGATGCCTTTTTAAATATAACAGATACTGATTAGCTAAGTGATTGACCTATTCGGAGTATTTTAGATCTTCGTCTATCTGATTCCACGTAATAGTTCTCATTTTCTGTGCATCATTTCCACCATGGTCACAGACTGAGAGAAGACAAATAGCGCTGCTTCCCGGAAGAATAGTAACAGTGCCCCCCAGAATAGTCAAATGCTGCCCTTGTGAGGGAGCAGTGGACACATACTCAGTTCAGGGGTTCACCCAGTTTAGAAAATGTTTTCTGTTTCATTGCAGAATCAAATAATGTACAAAATTGAATTAAACATGTTTGAAAATGAAGCCACCTCTTATGAAGGATTCAAGATGCAGACATGGGGCCGTGCAGGCAGCTCCTGAAGGCCTCTTGGTGTGAAGGTTTTCGCTCAGCACCTGTGATGCTCCATAGCAAGTCCAGCTCTTGGGAGAAAGATGGACTACACTCCCTACAGCTCCTCCGTGCTTTATGATAGTCCCTATCCTGCAGCTATTAATTTTAAATAAATGTATTAATGGAGTTCTAACTGGAAGTACCATACAGAATATAGTTTCTTTCTTTCTTTTTTTTTTCATTTCTTTCAAAGTCCTAAGCATTAGTAAACAGAAAAACCGTTAAAGGCCAATTTTGAATGAGTTTCATTTATGAATTATTTTTCCAATTCTGCTCCCATGCCAGCTTTGAAGTTTTCAAAAGCTTTTAAAATCTTATCTAGAAACACCTGGAGCTGTATGTGTTGAGAATGCACACAGCTCTCAACACCTGGATAAAGGGCAGGACAATGCCCTGGACCTGGGTGTGAGTTTGTTCTGCAGCTGGAGAAGGACAGGACTGCTGGGAGCCCTCCTCCAACCACTACCACCACACATGGCACAAGGATGTGAAATGACAAGAAAAGAAAGGCAGAAAAGTAAGATAAGAAACAAAGAGTAAATGCATCAAATTGAAAACAGCTGGAAAACTGTCAAGAGTTCAGTACCGTCACAGAAGCAATCCTAATAACATGAATGGCAAGGTCAAGAGTGCCTGGCGGAGGACACCGTTTCAATCCCTGTGCTGATAAGAGCCCAAGTTTCTTCCTTTGGTGTTTTGTTGTTGTTGTTTTATTTTGTTGTTTTGATTTTGTCTGTCTGTTTTGTTTTGCATTACTAGGGATTGGCCCCAGGGGTGCTCTACCGCTAAGCCATGTCCCCAACCCTTTTGATTTTGAGATAGAGTTTTGCTAAGTTGCCTGGATGGGACTGGGATACCCACTCCTGTTGCTTCAGCTTCCTGAGTCCCTGGGATTACAGGCATGGCCGTGGTACCTGCTTTCCCCTCATTTCTCTCAAGGTGTAACTGACAGGTGGGCAGCATGTTGTTTGGATACACATGTGCATTGGGGAAGGCTTACCGGTTCTGCTCTTCATTCAAAGAAAATAGAGCCATTCCCTTCAGAGACATCTTGAGTAACATCATTCACAATAGCCACGATCAGGAAGCAACCCAAGCACCAACCAACAGATGAACAAATGATGAAAACGCACGTGTGTGTGTGTGTGTGTGTGTGTGTGGTGCTCTCTTCAGCTTGGAGAGGGTGACATATTGCTCTGATAACAGTGTGCATGAACCTGGCGGCCACTGTGCTCCATAAAAAAGGCCAGATACAGAAAGACAATGACATAACTTATGTGTGGAACCTAAAAAGGTCAAGTGAAATCAATCTTAAATGTGAAAACATGGAGAGATTAAAGGAAAAAGGAAGGAATTATTTTGTACAAAAAATAATGAAAGGAAAGCATGTGCAGCTTTACTAATATTTAAAAAGTAGAACATAGGGAGTCAAGAAGTGTCAAGAGTGTCCCGTGGCCAGGAAGCAGGTATGTGTGGTCACAAATACACATGTGCACACACAAGCACACTCACACCCACCATGTGATGAGTGTGTGTAAAAGGACACAAGAGCCAACTGAGAGTGTTGGTAATGGTCATATCTGGAAAAATCTGAGCAACCACGTAAGTAAAAGAGTACTGGATGCAGATGTGGGAGGGAAGCACAGACGTTGACTGGATTAGACCAAGGGGGATGGAGGGAAGGGAGAGGTGGGGCGGAAGGAGTACAGTGAATCAGACATCACTCTCCCAAGTCCACATGTGAACACGCGGCCAGCGTAATCCACACCATGTACAACCACAAGAATGGGAAGTTATACTGCATGTATGTATGGTATGTCCAAATACATTCTACCGGGTATATCTAAGAAGAACGAATTTAAAAAAAAAAAGAGTACTGGACTTAGCTCAACAAATAAAATAAATATCTATGACTCTACACTATTGCAAATGAGTTACTTTTGTAGGACAGACAAGTCTCACTTCAAAATTTTTCAAATGTTCACATTGCTTCAGTGTGGACTCTCAGAGGGACTCAGTTCCACAGGGTCTGGGGAAAAGAGCAACCCTCCAGTGCGGCAACATCACCCTCCTACTTCAGGCAAGTGATCCAACCAACACTTTCAAAAATTTGACGTCACAGAAAATATTTTCCATGGACGTAACGGTGAGTCATTCTGATATGTGTTCCCTTAGGAGGAGGTGGTGAGGAGGATACTGTATTGTGCTCTTCCTCCCAAACCTGAGACTCCACTGATGAAAAAAGTCAGGTAAATTCTCATTGAGTGATAGCCTAGAAAATAACAGACCTGAAAATAATTTCCTTTCAAAACAGTTCAAGTTCATTAAGAAGAAGGAGAGGAAGAAAGAAAGAAAAGAAGTGAGGGAAATTGACTCTGCCAGGAGGACCTTCAGGAAGGAGACTGGTAACTGGCGGGCATTCTGCTGAAGGTGACCGGGAAGAAAGAAAGAAGCTAGGTGGAAAGGAAAGCTGTGGGCTGAGGGCTGGTCATGCTGGGGGCTAGTCCACCTGCTCAAGGCCCAGAAACACACTAGAACACCCTCAGGTATGTGAAAAATAACCATGGGATGTGTTTAAAGCAGTGTGTTGAGGGGAATTCGTACTATTTAATGAGAATGTTTTAAAAGAATAAAAAGCCGGAAACAAGATCTCAGCTTCTAATAAACTAAGAAAATAAGACTAAATCAAGCTCACATTAATCAGCAGGAAGGAATAATAAGGAACAGAAATCAATTGCATTGAGAAGAGAAAAACAATATGGAAGATGATTCAAACCAAGTTTGTTCTTTGAAAGAAAAATCAGTAATGTTGATATATTTCTGCCAGACTTACTAAGGACTGAAAAGAAGGAAGGAAATAAGAAGCCACACAAAATGATTGCATGGAAAGAGGAAATATTCCTACAAATAATAAAGTGTAATTGTGTATTATAAATAATTATATTAATTAATTATAAATAATTCTATGTCTATAAATATATTGATTTAGACAAAAGAGAAAGTTCCATACAAGGCAAACAGATGAATCTCTTGGAGAATGAAAAAGATAACCCAGACAGTTCTGTGTCTACTAACAATTGCATTTATAATAAAGCACTTTCCAAGAGTAAGAAACTCCTGGTCTTTGCTTATAGAAGAAGTTGCAGGTTAAGAACTATACCTGTGCTTCATCTTAGCAAACTTACCATTTCTCCTATACCTCAGTTACAAGACGACAAATACCTCGTGCCCTCTGTCCCATTTGGAACTGAAGCTCCCGTGGAGCCCCAATGTGCTTTATGGCAGGAGCACCTTCTCCAAGAGTCCCGTTGACTTAAAGTGGCCAGGGGTAGAATCAAGCACCAGCCAATTCAGAACGTGCAGAATGAATGTCATGAAACCAGTTTTCCATAGCAGGAACTATGTATTCCTTCAAGCCTTGTTCATAACCTATTACTTTTATTAGATAATTTTAACTGGTTTCCAGTTTATAGCAAAGAACAGAAGTGGAAGTCAGAGGCATGACTGTGTCTCCTACTGATAGTAGCAGCTTCAGCAGAGCGCCGAACCAAGACATGAATTAAAACTACTTCTGATTCACACTGGTGGAGTGACAGTTTACTCCATTTTCCTTGCAATCCAATGAAATTAACTAAAGCATTGAAAAAAGAAGAAAAAAAAAAGTACTATCTTCAATGAGAGAGCAAACCTTTTTTAAAAATCCTCAAACCACAGACTGTAAAGAATTAGTTCATGATGGTGAAAATGGGAGCATCTAAGTGAACATCAATGAAATCATAATAAAATGCACAGAATTCTCTAAGAGTAAAGAGCACTAGGTTGAGCTGCTAAGCCAACATATTCTTGTGTGGAACTGCTTCAGACACGTTAGTTGATTTTTAAAAATTCCGTTCTATATCACTAATCTGCTTCTGTCGTTATTACTTTTCAGCTTCCCAGTTATCAACTAGTAGCCCAGATTAAAGGAGGAGGGGTTCGCCTTGGTCCAGCTGCCTGCCCACTGTGGTCCTTTCATCTCCCGTCCTGGCTGCTGAGAGCATCACGGCGCTGTCAGGGCAGGAAGAGCTCCCCAGTGACGGAAGTCCTCATTCACTTTTCATCTGCTGCATGGTCTTCTTTTTTTCCTTTCTTTTGTAATTTCCCTGGTAATAATAATTGCCTTCCTCCTTTCTGTTTAATTCTCAATGTGCTTATTACAGATTCAAAGTCAAACTTCCTCCCAACAGTCTAAATCTACTTGCAACATCACATCAGCTATTACATTAACTATCTTTTTAACAGAAATCATCAAGTTTCTTTCAGACGTTTTAAAACTTGCTCTTTTAACTTGCAGTGATTTAGCTTTCTCAATTTCTGTAGAAATGAGGAAAATCAATTTGATTTGTTAAATGTAAGCAAGTTTTCCATGAGTAAGTGATACAGTTTTGTGGTCAGGGTTAACAAGTTTCTCGAGAATATAACCCAAGAAAGTCTATTCTCATTTCCTTGATTGTGGCTAGGATGGGCTCTTAATTCCAGGCACTGTTTCCATTTTGGAAGGCTGTCTTTCGTTATGTCTTTCATTATTTTCTTGATGCTCTGCTCTCCTCTACTTATTTCATTCTTTCTAGAAATCTGTCCTTGAGATTCTAAACACCAGCTTTGTTCTTGAATGCTTGTGTCTTTCCTCCTATTTTTTTAAAAATATTTTTTAATTGTCAATGGACCTTTATTTTATTCATTTATTTATATGTGGTGCTGAGAATTGAACCCAGTGCCTCACACATGCTAGGCAAGTGCTCTACCACTGAGCCACATCCCAGCCCCTTTATTTTATTTTTATGTGGTGCTGAGGATCGAACCCAGTGCCTCACGCGTGCTAGGCGAGCATGCTACCACTGCGCCATAACCCCAGCCTATCCTATTTTCATTTCTTGTCCTTCTCCTTCCAGGACACTTTGTTAACTTTATCTTTTTATCATTCCTTCAGGGTTTTACATTTGTATGGTTTTAATTTCCAAGGACACTTGCTTCTACAGGTGAGTTAAGTTGATCACACATTTATTTCCCCTGAACTTCCAAAGTTCTGTAAGTTTTGCTTCCCTTCTTAAACATTTAGTCTTTGTGAATTGAAACTTTAAAAAAAATTTTCTTAAACTTTTTACTTTGTGCCCTTAAAGTAATGTCTTTGTTGTTATTTTAATGAAGTTTTAGAAGTGGTAGAGCTAATTATGTATTTTTTAATCTATCATCTTTTATCTGAGATTCTCCCAAGGAAAATTTAGCTTTAAAAATTTTGAAATGCATCTCAAATATATTTTGAATTTAGCAAAATATATTTATAATAGGAATATACTTTCTCATAGATTGTGATATATATATTATATTTAACAGTACAAATTAGTATACTTAAGAAGTAAACTAGCCAGAAAAATTGTCTAAAAATATCCTAATATCAACAGAAAAAAATTGTAAGTGGGTTTTAATCTGAACAGTTTTGCTTTTAAAGGACTCAAAAATACCTCTTAAAAATGCAATAGAACAAAATATCAACTGAAAACTTGGATATCTAAAAAAGCAAATATTTGTCAGCTTTCATAATCTACCATATATCTGCAATAAAAAAGACTTCTTGCACTAAAACAACAATTAAACTTCATTACTGGTGGAAGAGACTATTAGTTGTCTGCCTCAATAGTAGATCTCTGTATACACAAGGCACAGCTCTTTTAATACACACCTGAAAATTTGTAATAAGACTTGCTTTTTAAAGAAACTTCTAGGTTTTTACAGAGTATTTGTGGATTATCTACATAATCCACCTGTATGTGGAATCCTACATAGTATAAATGTACTGTATTTTGAAGTACTCTGTAATTTTGGCTGTATTCCAAGTCCAACTCTCACAAGTAATGAATTATGGGAAATCCAGCTTGGCTGGGGAGAACAATTTTCAGGTTTTTTTTTTTTTTTTTTTTTTTTTCCTGCTTCAAAATCAGTGTCCTTTTAATGACAGCTGTATCTGCCTGCTCTCAGGTCCCATCCTAAGGCAGAAAGGGAACAATCATAACAAATAATAATAAAAGAGTAAATAACGACAAGAGTAATAATGATGCAAGAGTAATTACAAGCAAGTCTTCATAATTAACAGTTAGAACCAGTTCCAGTCCAGAGTATCTGCAGACTGGCAGGAGCCACAGAGGGCCCCAAACTGCCCTCAGGAAACTCCATGGATCTCCAGCCAAAGGGAGACCAGAGACTGCTAGTTGCTAGCCACAGGGAGCCCATACTCAGGGTAAGAGTCCCTGCAGAGACCCCAGCATGAGGAGGCCCCACCCAAGTGAGGCCTCCAGTTCCACTCCAGTTCCACTCCAGAGTTCCTGTGGACAGGTGAGACAGAGGGCACAAAACCACCCTCAGGGAATACCAGGGGTGCCAGCTGAAGGCAGACCACAGCCTGTTAACCTCCAGCCCCAGGGGAGCTCACACCCATGGTAATGGTCACACACTGACTCTCCTGCTTGTGACCCTGCCCAAGTGAGACCTGGGCCTGCCCCTAGTTCCGCTTCAGAGATCCTGCTCACCTGCCAGAGCCTAAGAGAGGGGCAAAACAGTCCTCAGGGAACACCACAGGAGCCCAGCCAAAGCCATTCCCACTACCATCTAGAGGTATGTCCACTAACTCTGTCACCAACTTTAATAGCAGTAGTGTCCATCTGTGGACACTGGGGGAACAGAAGTAGCTCCAAGATGAGCTACAGGTAATCTGGACTGTCAATATAAGATTATAGAATGAAAGATGCAATACTTCAAGAAAGGTAGGTACACAATTAACATGAAAAAACAAGGGAAGAAAGTGCCCCAAATAAACCTTGATACTACTGTAACAACACAGTAGATGAAATATCAGAGAAAGAATTCAGAATGTACATAATTAAAATGATCTGCAAATTAAAGAATGACATAAGTAAGCAATTGCAGGCAAAAATTGATCAATCCACAAAGAAATAGGAGAGCAAATAAAGTCAACCATTGATCATTCTAACAAAGAGATAAGAGAGCAATTACAAGTAGCAAAAGATTACTTTAAGAAAGAGCTAGAGATCGTGAAAAAAAACAACAATCAGAAATTCTTGAAATGAAGGAAACAATAAACCAAATGAAACACTCAATAGAAAGCATCACCAGAAGACTAGATCACCTAGAAGACACAACCTCGGATAATGAAGACAAGATATACAATCTTGAAAATAAACTGGATCATACAGTGAAGATAGTAAAAAATCATGAACAGAACATACAAGAAATATGGGACAGCATCAAAAGACCAAATCTAAGATTTATTGGAATAGAGGAAGGACAGAATTTCAAAGGAAAAGAATGCACTATCTCTTCAAAGAAATAATATCAGAAAATTTCACAAATATGAAAAATGAATTGGAAACTCAAATACAAGAGGCTTACAGGACACCAAATGTACAAAATTTCAACAGATCTACACTAAGGCAAATTATAATGAAAATGCCCAGCATACAGAATAAGGATATAATTTAATTTTTTAAAAATTTTTATTTATTTTTTTAAATATCTTTATTTTCATGTGGTATTGAGGATCAAACTCAGTGCCTCAGGCATGCAAAGCAAGCACTCTACCATCGAGCTACAATCCCAGCCCAAGGATAGAATTTTAAAGGCCGCAAGAGAGAGGAATCACATTACATATAAGGGGAGGCCAATTCGGATCTCAGCAGATTTTTCAACTCAGACACTAAAAGCCAGAAGATCATGGAATAACATATTCCAAGCCCTAAAAGACGATGGATGCCAGCCAAGAATCCTATATCCAGCAAAATTGACCTTCACATTTGATGATGAAATAAAAACCGTCCATGATAAACAAAAGTTAAAAGAATTTACAGCAAGAAAGCCTGCACTATGTAGCATTCTTGGCAAAATATTCCATGAGGAAGAAATGATAACCAACAATGAAAATACACAAAGAGAGGAACTACACTAAAGGAAAGACCATTCAAAAGAGAAAACAACTGAAGGTAAAAACCAAAAATAAGCCAAAATGACTGGAATTACAAATTATATTTCAATAATAACCCTAAATGTAAATGGCCTAAATGCACCAATTAAAAGACATAGACTGACAGACTGGATTAAAAAAAACACCCAACAATATGCTATCTTCAAGAGACTCATCTCACAGGCAAAGACATCAACAGACTGAAAGTGAAAGGGTGGGAAAAAAACATATCACTCACATAGACCCCGCAAACAAGCAGGAATTTCCATCCTCATATCAAATAAAGTGGACTTCAAACCAAAGATGGTGAAAAGAGATAAAGAAGGTCATTTCATACTTCTTAAGGGAATCATACATCAACAAGACATAACAACCATAAATATCTATGCCCCAAATAATGGGGCTTCTATGTATATTAAACAAATCCTCCTCAAATACAAGAATCACATGGATCACAACACAATAATACTTGGAGACTTTAACATAGCAGTCTCACCATTGGATAGATCTTCCAAACAAAAACTTAATAAAGAAACCATAGATCTCAATGAAACTATCAATAATTTAGACTTAACACACATATATAAGTGTCCCATCCATCAATGAGTAAATACACTTTTTTCTCAGCAGCACATGGATCTTTTTCCAAAATAGATCATATGTTATGTCACAAAGCTAGTCTTAGCAAATACAAAAAAATAGAGATACTACCCTGCATCCTATCTGACCAAAATGGAATAAAGTAAGAAATCAATGATAGATTAAAAAATAAAAACTACTCCAACACCTGGGAACTAAATAATATGCTATTGAATGATGCATGGATAACACAAGACATCAAGGAAGAGATAAAAAAATTCTTAGAGGCAAATGAAAACTCTGATACAACATATCAAAATTTCTGAGATGCCATGAAGGTGGTGCTAAGATGAAAATTCATTGCACTAAGCTCATTTATTAGAAGAAGTAAAAGTCAACAAATAAGTGAACTGACTCTTCATCTCAAAGCCTTAGAAATGGAAGAACAAATCAATACCAAATGAAGTAGAAGACAGGAAATAATCAAAATCAGGGCTGAAATTGAAACAAAAGACACAATGTAAAAATTTGACAAAACAAAAAGCTGGTTGTTTGAAAAAAATAAACAGAATTGACAAACCCTTAGCCGCCCTAATGAAAAGAAGGAGGGAGAAAACCCAAATTCTAAACTTCATGATGAAAAAGGAAATATCACAACAGACACTACTGAAATACAGAGGATAATTAGAAACTATTTTGATAATTTATACTCCAGTAAAGTAGAAAACCCTGAAGACACCAACAAATTTCTAGAGGCATATGACCTACCCAAACTGAACCAAGAAGACATATACAACTTAAACAGATCAATTTCAAGCAAAGAAATAGAAGATGCTAACAAGAGCCTTCCAAGAAAAGCTCAGGTCCAGATGGATTCTCAGCTGAGTTCTACAAGACCTTCAAAGAAGAATCAATACCAATATTCCTCAAATTATTTCATGAAATAGAAAAGGAGGGAACCCTTCCAAACTTATTCTATGAGGCAAGTATCACCCTGATTCCCAAACTGGACAGAGACACATTAAAGAAAGAAAACTTCAGACCAATATCCATTATGAACATAGATGTAAAAATTCTCAATAAAATTCTGGCAAATCATACACAGAAACATATTTTAAAAATAGTGCACCGTGATCAAGTGAGGTTCAGTCCAGGGATGCAAAGTTGGTTTAACATATGGAAATCAATCAACATAATTCATCACATCAATAGACTTAAAGATAACAGTCATATGATTTTATCAATTGATGCAGAGAAAGCACTTGACAAAATATAACACCCTTTTATGTTCAAAACACTAGAAAAACTTGGGATAGTAGGAACATACTTCAACTTTGTAAAAGCTATCTATGCTAAGCCCAAGGCCAACATTATCCTAAATAGAGAAAAATTGGAAGCATTCCCTCTAAAAACAGGAACAGGACAGAGATGCCCTCTTTCACCACTGCTATTCAACATAGTCCTTGAAACACTAGCCAGAGCAAATAGATAGACAAAAGAAATTAAAGGGATACGAATAGGAAAAGAACTCAAACTATCATTATTTGCAGACAACATGATTCTGTACTTAGAGGATCCAAAAAATTTCTACCAGAAAACTTCTAGAATTAATAAATGATTTTAGCAATGTAGCAGGATATAAAATCAACACCCATAAATCAATTGCATTTCTATACATCAGTGATAAACCCTCTGAAAGAGAAATTAGGAAAACTATCCCCATTGACAATAGCCTCAAAAAAAAAAAAAACTTGGGAATCAATTTAACAAAAGAGGTGAAAGACCTCTATAATGCAAACTACAAGACACTGAAGAAAGAAACTGAAGAAGACCATAGAAGATGGAAAAATCTCCCATGCTCCTGGATAGACAGAATCAATATTGTCAAAATGGCCATACTACCCAAAGAGCTATATAGATTCAATGCAACTTCAATTGAAATCCCAATTTCATTCCTTATAAAAATAGAAAAGACAATCATGAAATTCATTTGGAAGAATAAGAGACCCAGAAGAGCCAACGAAATCCTTAGCAAGAAGAGTAAAGCAGGAGGCAGACCTTACAATAACAATAACAGACCTTAAGCTATATTACAAAGCTATAGTAACAAAAAAAGCATGGTACTGGCACCAAAATAGACATGTAGACCAATGGTATAGAATAGAAGACACAGAGACAAACCCATTTAAATACAGTTATCTTATACTAGACAAAGGAGCCAAACACATACAGTGGAGAAAAGATAGCCTCTTTAACAAATGGTGCTGGGAAAACTGGAAATCCATATGCAGCAAAATGAAACTAAACCCCTATCTCTCACCATGCACAAAATTCAACTCAAAGTGGATCAAGGACCTGGGAATCAGACCAGAGACCCAACGCCCAATAGAAGAAGAAATAGGCCCAAATCTTCATCATGTTGGATTAGGACCATATTTCCTTAACAAGACTCCTATAGCATAAGAAGTAAAATCAAGAATCAACAAATGGGATGGATTCAAACTAAAAAGCTTCTTCTCAGCCAAACAAATAATCAATGAAGTGAACAGAGAGCCGACGTTTTGGGAACAAATCTTTGCCACACACACATCCGATAGAGCACTAATCTCCAGGATATATAAAGAACTCAAAAAACTTAACACCAAAAAATCAAACAACCTAATCAATAAATGGGCCAAGGAGTTGAATACAAACTTCTCAGAAGGTATACAATTGATCAACAGACATATGAAAAAATGTTCAACATGTTTAGCAATCAGAGAAATGTAAATCAAAACTACCCTAAGATTTCATCTTACACCAGTCAGAATGGCAATTATCAAGAATACAAACAACAATAAGTGTTGGCGAGGTTGTGGGGGAAAAGGCACACTCATACATTGCTGGTGCAACTGAAAATTGGTACAACCAATCTGGAAAGCATTATGGAGATTCCTTAGAAAACTTGGAATGGAACTACCATTTGACCAAGCTATCCCACTCCTTGGTCTATATCCAGAAGACTTAAAAACAGCACACTACAGTGACACAGCTACTTAGATGTTTATAGCAGTTCAATTCACAATATCTGAACTGTGGAACAAACCTAGATGCCCTTCAATAGATGAATAGATAAAGAAATTGTGGTGTATATACATAATGTAATGTTACTCAGCAATAAAAGAGAATAAAATTATGGCATTTGCCGGTAAATGGATGGAGTTGGAGAATATCATGCTAAGTGAAGTAAGCCAATCTCAGAAGACCAAATGCTGAATGTACTCATTGATAAGTGGATGCTGATCCATAATGGGGGAAAGGACACAGGAACAATGGAGGAACTCTGTTCACAGGGGTATAAGGGGGAGGGGACATGAGGACAGTAAAGGTGGTGGAATATGATGATCATCATAGCCCTAGCTTTATGTATGACTGCCTGTGTGTTGTGATTCTAAATCACTTACAATCAGAGAAATGAAATGTTATCCTCCATCTGTGTACAATGAATCAAATTGCACTCTGATATCATGTAAGCCTAAATAGAACAAATAAATAAATTAAAATATGAAAAAAAACCCAGAAATGTCGGAATCAACAAATGTACAAGGCTCTTGACCTCAGTGTGCTTGGGGAAGGTTTGCTTTCCGTTTTGTGCCTGAAGAGTGTTATCTAATTCAGCACATTAACCTCAGACACAAAGAGCATTGTTAAAATCCATCAGACCCTCAGTTTCCATTCCGAATCTAACAGAGTCCTGTGAAAACTGATATTTCACACTTTTAATTCCTCTTAGGAACCTCCCAAAGAACAACTCAATAATTCATTTTGCTTTTCATAGAATTAGAATGAAAGATTTTCTATTTTCAGTTTACTATTTGAGTTAATTTGATGCTTTATAAACCTAAAATAATTTGTAAGAACTTAGTGTACTTTTCCTTTAGCTCGAATCTTTGTATTATTATCTTGGGAATTATGTCATTATTAAGCAAAGCAGAGGTAGATGCCCAATAGGTAGTAGATAGATGAAGCTACTCAAAATCAGGAAAAAGTGGAAAAGAATGGGGATGTGCTATGCTTAAATTCCTGTAATAAAACCGGTCACATTGGATGCAGAGGAGTTCCTAGCAACATGCCAACTGGTGGCATCGACCACATGGAGAGCTGGGGTACAAAGGGAAGACGCACTTTTCAGCAAACCTTTGCCTAAAAGAGAGGGCAGAGCAAGTGTTCCGGGTGCTGTTCAGAACTCCAGAAGACCCATGCCTGCCACATGATGCCAAACGTCAAAGGCTCTAACGCTGAAAAATCTCTAACATTCCTAAATCACCGTCCTGAAAGGTTAAAAACTCAAACAGTGAAATCCCAAAAGCCAAAATGCCCAAAGCTGCAATTCTCATGGGAAGAAGGACCCAATAAGAGGGGTAGAAAATGCTTCTGGGGAAGGGACTGCAGCATGGTGTAGCAACGGCAGGAGTGTTGAAGGAAGTGTCACCCGTCTGCACTGCATCCCCTCCAGCTGGTGAAATTCAGCTGCATTCATCCAAGGACATCAGGAAAGGTACTGGCTGGTCCTGGGGTTGCAGGCAGGTCAGGAGGACACTGAGACTGTACCATGCATTCTTGCTGAACTGGATTCTGTGGGTGGGTGTGTGGAGTGACTCTCTGCATGTCCAACAACGCGGGAGCATGGGCAGAGGATGGGATGACGCAACAGAACACGTTCGAGTTGATGTGTGTTGGATAATGGGAGGATTTCAAAATGAGCAAGGCCATGAGAGTGTGTGTGAACTTGCTCTTGGGGGAAGCTGTGGCCTAAGGGAAAACAGCAGCCATGGTCTCAGTCAGTGGTTAAGAAAGTTGGCCACCTCTTACACAGCTGCCGCCATGGACTGCCTCTCGTCCACCCTGAGTACATCTTCTCACTTGTTGAAATTTCATTTTTTTTTTTCAGTTTTCTCTCTTTTTCAGGTTTTAAGTCTCCCCTCCTCCATTATTTTAAATTGTCATCATTTTTTCCCACAGTTTTCTTTGCCATGTGTTTCATCTTCACATTATTCACAACATCTCCACACTGGACGTACAAACTGTGGAAAGACTTTCAGAGGGTTCTAATTCATTTTTGTATCTTGTCAATTTGATTCTGTGAAAATACATTGTCACAACTTTGTGTGCAGTCCTGGTGCAGGTGCATGAAAACGTTGAACTTCCTCAGCCAATGCCTGAGGAGATGTGTTCTGTGTGCATCTGCAACTGTGAAACAGAAAATTTCCCAAGATGTCAGCTCTCTGGGAGACCCGTGGGCAGTGGCGACCCATTGTGGATCGCGATCAACTTCATCAGAAGGCGTGGGTTGTGTGACGGTGTTTCAGATGACTGAAGGCATCAGGCTGGGAGCACACAACTCCCAACTGCAGTGATACTCGCTTACACGTTTCACTTTTGGCCTATGTCTTTGTGAATGCAGTCCCTCTGCTCACAGCTGCTCTGCCACGTGGCAGATGACAAAGCCAGGCCCTGACAGCAATCATTGAGATAAATCGTGATATTCATGGCCACCTGAGCTCACCTTCTCTCTCTCAGGTTTCAGCAGAACCTAATGTCATTATTTTATATCCTTTTCAAGTCTGTATCATCTTCACACTTAGTTTGCCAGTTTCCCTAAGTAAGTACTTATGTGTAACAATCATGGACTCATTTCCTAGCCCAGAATACTATTTCCATCTCATAATTTTCTTTAAGCATAACTTATCTACTGTGAAAAAAATCAAATGTCTTATTTTTTAATACTAAGGACATTTTGAGTCATTTAATGAATGCTATTTGTATTGCACAGGTATGTCTTTTTGATAAAGCACAGATTTTGGAAATGGGAAGAAGAGCATCATACATTAATACCAGGCTCTCTTGTTTTCCTCTGAGATGATCATTTGCTTTCAATGTCAGTATAAACAGGGCTGATCACATTAGTAGCAATGAGGTGCTCCGTCCCACCATCCACATTCCACCCCAGGAACCAAGCGTCCAGTGCATGCTAGTCCCGGACTCAGCTTCCACCCCATGTGGCAGGAGGACGGCAGAGCCTGCATGACCAAGGACCACTGCTCACACATGCAGCTCCAGACCAGTGAGCACTTGACTGAGCTAAAGTCCTACTGAGGTCATTTCCCTCCCCCACATTGTGGGCTAGGTTCCCACCGTGCGTTTGGTCAGAGGTGGCACATCTAGGGCAACCATGGAGGGGAGAGGGGCTGGGGGAGAGAGACTGATTGAAGATGGATATTCAGGAAGGTCCGGTTTCTAAACGGCAGCTGGTCAGTGCTTGCCAGAGAAGATTTCCACCTTGATCACAAAACATTCCCAAAATCTCATGAAAGAAAGATGCGTCCCACAGAACCAGGTCAACTAGAGACAATCACTCACAGATGGGCAGTACCACGTCCTGGTAGCAAAAGCTAGGACTGATTATACCTTAAAGAATTTAGACATTAAAGGTAGAAAAATAAATTTCTTGCTAAATGTCAATTGAAAAGTAAATGTAAGTCTAATGAGTGGTAAGAAAGAAAGTCCCTGAAACAAAGATTTTTATTTTTAAATTTAAACACAAGCCTGTCCCATTTCTTTTGTCTTTTAGGTTTACTGAGAGCATCTGCTTTAGGAATGGCCATGGAAGTGTTCTCCAAGCCAAAGCGTCCCCCTACAGCTCACCATACTAAGGTATGAATAATGTCAAGCTCGGTGGGTGCAGCTGTGCTTATCACTGGAGGGGGACTGACTCTGGACTCCCAGATTGGGTAACGAGTGTGTATCATGGCATTCAATGTTTTCTCAGCATTGAATTATGACCAAAAGAAGAAGTGTACAGTGAATAGCCATATGCCCCACATCTGTACTCCTCCATTAACATTTTGCTGTGTTTGCTTTACTGTAAGCCCAACTTCCTTCCATCCCTTAAACATATGATTACCCTTTTCATTTATTTATGTATGTATTTGTCTATTTATTTTTTGCTGACTTTAAAGATAATTTTCAATGGAAAATTCACTAGCTCAATAGTCAATGATTTCATTTGTATTTAATGCACTAAAAGCAAAACAGAGAAGCTGTGCTCTCAGGGAGAGGAACTCTTGAACACTACCATATTTTTACTTATTGTTCTGTCAGTGATTGTGTTTTCCTGTGGAGAATTCAGAATTGAAAACAGTAGAAGTATTTGTTCTAAATTATATTAATTCTTGTAACTTCATGAATTTTACCTTGTGCAGTAGATGGAAGCATCTCTAGGGAGGGTCTGCACTGGGTGGACCTCTGGGTTTTCACTTGCTCACTTTGACAGTGCACAGCTCAACCCAGTAAGATAAGAATGTCCCTGTGAGCCTAGTGACTAGTATTGTAATGTTATAGGTGTCAGCGTCCTGCTCTTAGATGACTGGAAACACATGCGTGGTTCTTTAAACTATGTTGTTTTACAGGTAATACAAAATTATGTATAAATAGAAAATGTAGGCTGGCATAAAAAGGATCATCATGTTTTATGTCTTAGTCCATACCTTTAGACTTTTTTTCATTTGAAATGATACTGAAAATAAAATACATTGACAATATCATTCTTTGGGGCTTCACAATAATAATGAAAGTACTAAAATGACATTCTTGAGCATATGCTGTAGTCATCTGAAACTGTTCTCCACGGAGAGAAACTCACACACTCAGTCTTCACTGGGTGGCTCTGAAGTAGGTAAGGCCATTGTCCCTGCTGTACCCGTGAGGGCACGGAGGGCAAGGTTAAGTGACTCAGCTGGGATAACCTAACCTGCATGCTGCAGGGCCTGCATGTGAATCCTAGAAAACCTCACCTTGTCAGCCTCCACAAAATCTTTGTGAGACTCTCCCTCATATCCCTGGTTTCCGTTTCCTGCTTTCTGTCACCCGTGGCCAACCTTGGTCTGAAGATATTAAGTTGGAAGTAACAGCAGTTTTAAATCACACTCTGCTTTCAGAAATCATGCTACATCCTGCTCCATCCCGCCCTGAAGTGACTCATCCCTGAGCCAGTGTGTCTATACCCAGCCATTCTATCCACCCATGACCCACCCACCTGGTGCTGGATCAGCCACCAGATCCACTCTCCTGCAGTGCAGAGCCAGTGTTCAAAGAACCCTTGCTGTACTTACCATGGCCCATGCCCAGGAGTAGTGCTGCTGGGTGGAAACTGTTTGCAAGGTGTTGTTATAATTGTTGTATTTTGTTATTAGTTATTATCAAGCTCTTACTGCGCCTCATTTATAAATGAAACTTCACTATATACATGTATGTATAGGAAAAAAAATTATATTTAAGTTTGGAGCTCTCCTTGGTTTCAGGCTTCTGCTGGGGACTTGGGACCATATCCCCCAAGGATAAGAAGGGATGACTTTATTGTAGTAAAGAATCTAACATACATAAATGATGCATTTCTGAAGTTTATGTACTTGTTCTTTATTTTTGGAAAAGTAGGTTATTTTCTTTTTTCAGTATTATAAACATTTTTATAGACATGTCTCTGTTTTCTTGCCTGATTGTTTCTTTCAGAACATTTGCAGGAAATGGAGTAGCCTGAGCAAACGAGTTTTCTTTAAGGTCTTCCCCTCGTGTTCCCACACGATATGGTTTGGATGTGAGGCATCCCCCAGCGCTCCTGTCAATGTGCACAGGGTTAGCAACTGGCCTGGCCAAGCTGTGGCCCACTCAGGCCGTCCTGGTTTGAATGGACTGGCTCTCGCTGTAGGCAGGTGGGGCTGGAGGAGTGGCTCACTGGGGGCTGCCCTGGAAGCGTTCAGGGTCCATCTCAATTTCTCCTCTTTCTCTGTGCCCTGGTCAGCACAAATGGGTCAGGGCCCTTCCACCACTCCCTCCCGTGTGATGCTCGGCCTCACCTCAGGCCCAGAGCCATGGAGCCAGCCCACTGTGGGCTGAACCTCTGAAACCATGAGCCCACAGAAACTTTTCTTCTCTAGGTTCTTCTTGTAGAGACTTCTGGTCACAGAAATGGAAAGCTGACCAGCACACACACTGACCTACCAAAAGGCAGAGGAAGACCTTCCTAGAGCAAGACCCCGTGGCCCTTTCTGCTCAGCGTTCTTGGTATTGGGTGCCACAAGGGCCAGGGATATAGCTCAGCGGGAGGGTGCTGGCCTAGCAGGTGCAGAGCTCTGGTTCAACCCCCAGTACAGAGGGAGAAGAAGAATCCACGCATTTTGGGCACCTATGTGACACACGGTCCTCGGTTTGAGGTCTACATGTACATTTCCTTCCACGTGTACATTTACAGTTACAAGGAAGTTTTAGCAAAGTCACACTTCTTTTAGCATTGGATGGCTACTTCAAACCCTCGGTTAGTTTGGGCTCCATAACAATTGCACATTTTTCTCTTGGCATTTGGGGTGGTTGTACTGATCTGGAAGCTCCATATATAGTCTTTGACTTACAGTGAATGGCCTGACTTGTGATTTTGAACTTCACAGTGACAGAGCATGGTACGTACCCAGTAGACACTGGACCTCAAGTGCAGAGTGCTGATCTTTCCTCAGATTAGCAACACACCCTCCCACACTCTCTCCTGAGGCAGGAAACAGCAGGGAGCTGCAGCTCCAGTCAGCCCTGTAGTCACGGGATAAACAGCTGGTACTCCATAGTATAGATGTATTTTTGACTTCCAATATTTTCAATTTAGGACAGATTTGTCAGGAGGTTTCTCCACTATAAGTACATTAAGAAGGCTCTGTGTCAGCATGAGTTGGGTCTGGTGGTGGTGGTAGTGTGGGGGGCAGGGTGTACATTCTTTGCTCTTTAACATTTAAGAATTTATGAGCAAGTTACAAGCTATAAATAAAACTCCTAGGCTGCAGGTCAGTTCCTAGCTTTGACAAAGACCATGGAACTTTGGGTACATCACAGCTTCTCCCCGGCCTTGCTTTCTAGTCTGTACAGAGAAACAATTTATCTCTAGCAACCAATAGCACTCCTCAGCTGCCAAGTCTCAGGTGCAGAGACCCCAGGCCTGGGGAACAGGACGTCCTCGTGGAGCTGGGCATCTCCATGCCTACTGCTCCTCATCCACCCTCTTTCCTGCTGTGTCTGCGCCCTCGCTGGACACTCACTTCTTTCCAGCAACAATCACACCTTGATCACATCAACACACAGATCCGAATAAGAACCCAGTTTCCTGTGATACGCTCAGGTAGCCTCTTCTGCTAAAAAAAAGTAAAAAACAAAAAACAATTTAACAAATGGCTTTAACAAATGGATTGATTTTCTCCTTCCCATTTTCCTTTTTATTATTAAATTCTTATTTCTGCAATCTGTAGATTTTTTCTCCTGGGTATTTTAATTAGATAGTACAATTTAAAAATAGGGTCTTTAGTATATTAAGAAAGTTGCAGTGGCTTTTAATTTATGTGGGGCAGCTGGTAGGTTTTTGATTTAAGAGGATTTTTTCTTTGAATTCTGTCATCTGAACTTTGCTTTGGTAATGCTGCAAATTAGCAGCTATTCATTCTCTAATGAACAAGGGTTCATGTAAATTTCAACTGTGAATAGGCAATCAGGGTTTCTTTGGGCATAATGGGTTATTTACCAGGCTTCCATTTCAATTTTGAACTCTTTGCTTCTTTAAACACCATCCTATGTAATTTTGCAGCCATCTAATTATGTATGTATATATTTACCATATAGATATTGCCTTTGTGCCTATATCTGCTCCAAATTGCTTTATTAAAATAATGGCAAAGCTCGCTCTACCTGAAGTAGAGCCATAACACTGGTTCAATAAAGGCTGCTCTGCCCAGTTGGCGGGGAAGAAGAGGCCTTGGGAGCCGCCCTCAAGCTGTGTCCCAGAGGCAGCCCGGTGTCCTGCTGCAGTGGCCACAGGAGCCAAGAGGGCACTGGCAATTCTGTGCATTTCTTTTCTTTCTCTTTTTTTTCTTTTTTATTCCCACTGGCTTTAACCCTTTACTTCAAGAACAATCTGGGAAGCAACTGGTCAATTTCCAGGGTTTTCCCCCATTTTCCATTATGTTTCAGACCTTCTGAATTCTGAGGTTTGTGTGAGACCCAAGGCCACTGGCCTGAATGAAAGTTTCAGAGATTAGTTGTGAAAACAATTGTCAGTCAGCTTTTCACTGCTGTGGCTAAAATACCTGGCAAGAACAACACAGAGAGGAAAAGTCTTTTTCTGTTTTGGGATCACGGTTTCAAAGGTCACAGTCCGCAGGAGCTGGCTCTGTTGCTCTTGGACTGAGGCAAGGCAGAACATCATGGAGACAGGGTGTGGAGGGGAGAGCTGTCAGCTCATGGCAACCAGGGTGGAGGGGAGGAGGGAGAGAGAGAAAAGCAGAACAGCCAGTCACGAGATCTACAGCCCCCGGGGACATGCCCCAGTCGCCTATTTCCTCCAGCCACATCCACCTGCCTACATTTACCACCCAGTAATCAAAAAAAAAAAAAAAAAAAATTAATCCACTAATTGGATTAATTCACTGATTAGGCCACAACCCTCCTGATTTTATCATTCCAACTCTGAAAATTCCTACTTGTCTCACACGGGAGTTTTCAGGGGACACCCCACATCTGCTCCTGACAAGTACTAAGCCTGCCGGTAGTGGCATGTGTGGTGGTTTCCCACTCCTGATCCTCCCATCCCCCATCCTCTTCTTTGTTTCTTTGACTGAAGACCCCTCAGGAGGGAAGCCTGTGTGCCAAGTTCTCCATGTGGGTTCCCACGGGTCATGCCACCATTACAATAGGAGTGACCTTTTGGCCCATGGCCAGTCTTACACCGTCACCTCACAGGGTTCTAGAAAGTCACCTTACTGCTCTAGATATGTCCTTTGGGGAATAAACGATAGTCTAGGACAGTTTGCTTGTTGGGCGCAGTAAGCTCTGCTAAGTGAAGTCTACCACAGTCTCACCTGAAGGCGCGCATCTGCAGACGCGGCGCCCGGCCCTGCTCTGCACCTGTTCACAGGAATGACGTAATCGCTACGGCTTGGAAGCCTCGGTCATTCTCGGAGCTCGGATTTGTGTCCTGCGCAGTCATAGTGCCAGAACACAGTCAGCTGTAGCGGTACTGGGTCAGTGCACAGCCCTGCTCATTGCGAGTCCCTCCCGAAACATTGCAAGAGCTGCCTGGAGAGGGTCAGCCCAAGAGCAAACAGGCCTGGTGAGGGACAGAACCCCAGGGAGTGCTGGCACGCTCCCAAGGCAGAGGCCACGTGCTCTGCACCTCTGGCTCCACCATGCATTTCCTGTGTGATGCAAAGACTTCTGTTTTTACCAGTCAAAACCACAGCAGCAGCTTGAACTCATGTCTATATCTCTGTATGTTTATCATAAAGTATTAAAAATGACCAGGCCAGCTGAACCATCGCCAGGCCTCTTCCAGTCTCCTCTTCCTTCATTAACTGCTCCCTTTGGATTTGTAAGGTTATCAGTTATTCCAACAGCCCACGGAGACGCACGGGGCCACTTCTTTCCTCCCACACAGGTGAACTTGTCACCCCTGCACTCCTCAGCAAGGGCACTGCGAGGGGGATTAGCATACAGCTCACAAGCGCCTTCAGAATGTCCCAAGCAAGTGGAGGGGCCTCAGTGCTTACCTCGCCATTTTGTCTGCTCTTGATACCTTGACGCATCGTGGGCCTGTGCAACTAATCAAGTGCTGTCCTGCACCTGCCTCTCTGCCCTGGGGACTGGCAGAGAGCTGGAGCTGCCCGGGTGCACTGCCCTCTCTCTGCAAGGCTCACATAAAGGGTCTGGACTTTTGGTTGGATGGAAAGGGGCCTGTCATAGTACCTTTGACGGATGGAAAGGCAATTTTTGTCACTTACTACTCTGGGGTGGGCTGTGTATCATGCATCGCATTATGGTCATTTAAACAGATCAGCTTAGGACACAAAATTGTGACACTTCTTACCATACACTGCAGTACTGCTGACCCCTACAACATGTTACTCACAGGCTGGAGGAAAGCCCACACCTGCCTCTCCCCACCCTATGTTGCGCCACACAAGTGTTCCCTGGCCTGGCACCACAGCGCAGCCCGTGTACAAGGAGGGTGTTTTCCCTCTGGGCTTTTCACCCGCTCTTTCTTGGGCTGAGTGTATATTCTCTGCTTTCTGGAAGCATCAAAGTCCTACTTAAAAAATGCTGTCACAGCCTCCTTGACTCTTTTGGCAGGCGCGGTCTCATTGGTGCTGTTTACTCATCACTCCTGACGGTGGAGATGTGGTTGGGGTGTTCCCAGATGCCCCGCTGGACATCCCGCTTGTTTGAGCTGGGCCCTGCAATTTCCCCTGCATTTCTTCCCCAGGCAAGGACATTAGCACTCGTTTTCCAGGACCCATGCGACGGATGCGGGTAGAAACTGTTAAAGGATCTCTCTTCCCTCTGGCCCTGACCTCTGCGGGTCTCCACCAGCCTCGGCCAGCCTTGCCACAAAGCTGCAGTGGCTGGGCCTGAGGCAGTCTCTCTGTCACCCAGTCACACTGATGTAATGTCTCCAGGTTTGGGCGCCTAGCAGGGCAGCCCTGAGTGGGTGGAGCGACGACCTAGGACCCGGACCAGCACAGAGGCCATTCCGGGGGCTGCGCCTGTGTGGCTCCAAGGGGGCCTTCCGCTTGCTTGGATTAATCCGCTGGGTAAATATTCCTCCAGGGCCTGTCTGGAAAGAAACAACAAATAGGCAGCACCGACAAGCTGATCCCGGCCCACGGAGTGGCAAAGCCGGTGCCATCCCCTCGCTGCACTAAATCAGAGCAGGTCATTAATATGCTAAAAGCGCTGCAGCCAATTGGCTCCCATGGCGACAGCGCAGCCTTCATGAATAATCCATAGAGCACCTGGAGGCAAGAAATTTTCATCGCTGGCGGACTTGGTGCGCCGGGTGCGGCCGCGTGAGGAAGCACCGGGGTAAGGCGGGCTCTGGATCCGAGGGCAGCAGGCGCACCCAGGAGGGAGCCTGGCCTGGGCCACGTGCCCCGAGATACGGGACACGAGGTCCTCGGTCTCGACATTTTAAAAAAGGCAGAAATGTAATTCATTCTAAAAACAGCCCGACCTGTGCTCTGAGGCTTCAGCATGCGCAGAGCTCTTCCCAGCACCCCCAGAGCTGGCCAGCACGTGGGGCGCGGTCCTGCGGACAGTCTGACTGCAGTGTGTGCACGGCTCCAGGAGCGCGGGGCAGGACCCGGGCCCTGCGGCCTGCTTTTGCAGACCGCCCTTTCCTTTTGCTCTCATTCCTCTTAACTGCTGGGAACTCTAGTTCCTTCTTCATAAACAGGCAGCTGCCACCCGCCCAGGCAGCTGAGGGGTTTCATGGCAGGCGCCTTCAACCGCTGGAGCACAGTTTTAGACTGTCTTCTGTCCCCCCGCCTCCCTGTCCCCACCGCGGAAGACAGCTCACCTCTCTGTCCACAGAGAGGGGATCCTTTGCCTCATCAACACTGTATTCCAGACGTTTTGCTTGGTTTCAATACCAAGCATGAAAGAATTCCCGATGATTTAAAAGTGGGCGGGTTGGAAAGGTGAGCTCCGTCCTCTGGAGCTGGAGTCTGGGCTCCACCCGGGGACTGCTGCTCAAGAGCTCCAGCTGTCGTCTTCAGGTGGTGATTTCCATCAAGGCCGGTCTCTCTAATTTACTTCATTTTGCCAATAATCCTCCCCTGGCTTAATGATTCTTTCATTTTCTTTGTTCAGTTTGACTTGATGTATTTTGATATTTTAGTGGCTTGCATCCGTTATTTACTTGTTTCAAATTTTAGGAACACTAGTCACTCCCAAACATGAAGAGACTCTCCATCAGTCAAATGAAGCCTGTTCTAAAATGGGAATTCTGCCCTGCCAACTCTTTTTTTAAATTATTTCCTTTCCACGACTAGAGTGCAGATTCAGAAATATTAACCTGCTGCAAAATTATTTTCCGCATGGCAGTTTCACAGGAGATGCATTCTGTTAATGTCAAATGCAGCTATTACAGGGACATGACCCCTGTGGGAGCGGGCACCTGGCGGTAGTGGGGCTGACCTGAGTAGGGCAGTTGGGGCCTAGAGATGAAGCTGCTGCGGTTTGGGTCCATTTCTACCCCCACACCTTCTTCAGGTTCTTGGGTGATTCCCTCCCAGATTTAGGAAGAACAGAGCTGTGTTGTCTGTGTTCCTTCTCATGGCCTGCAGGCCAGGACCGGCTTGGGCTACACTCTCTGCAGGCCTACGCAGAATGGACCTGCCAGCCAGCCCCAGCAGGGCTCATTCTGGGGCCCACGGTGTCACCCACATCCCCTCGGTTGTCCAAATCAAATACATGCTACCTGACATCCGCCCTTCCAGCTCCTGCTTGCCTTGCGAGTGGCCCCCTTCCCGGATCTTTCTCTGGGGTTACTGCTGTTGCCCCTGAGATTTATTTAAAATCCACTGCACCCACCCTTCCAAATCCATTCTCTATTTTGCTGACAGTTATGTTCCTAAAACAAACAAACAAATTTAATCTTATTATTCTCTTGTTTAAATTCTTGCAAAGGTTCTTTTTTCTTGAATAGAAACCTGAGTGGCCCCACAGGGCCCTTTAGGCTCTGGCCTCTGAGTCCCTGGTCCTACCTCCAGGCTGGGTGGCAGGTTTTCTTGGGTTGTCAGCACATTCTCCACCTGGACCTGAGCAGCCTAAACAGAGAGAGCCAAATAGGAGGGACAAAGGCTGTTAGGACAAAGGGCTAAAATTGGATTTAGAGATTCGATTACAGAATTGCTTTATGGTTCATTTTTTTAAGTGTGATTCTCTAAAAGCCAGGGAAACATATTACTGGTCATCTTTGGAATCTGGTAGCTAAATATATGCAGCTGACATTTTTGGAATGCTGACTGTGTGACAGATAGCAGCTCTGTCCTTTGCAAGCATTATTTCTTAGTAACAACTCCATGAAGTAAGTGTATTCTTCCTCTCTTTCTTTTTTTAGATGTGACAAATTCAAAATAAGGACCATAGCATATATAACTCATGAAATATTATGATAAAATGAACACTGAAACCCACCCCACAAATGATAACCTAGGAAAACGTCAGTACTGGTGTCTTCCCTGTGCACATGGCCCGTTTCCCTTGGCCCCACCTCAAGAAGCCAGTGTCCTACACTGTGTCTTTATTCTTGTAAGTGTTTTACACTGTTCTGTGGGAATGTCCACAGGGGCTGAAAGAGTATTGTCCCCAGAGTCTGCCACTCACGCTTGACAACACTGTGTTCATCGCTTCCATGGAATCACTAGAATCTGGCTTGACTTACAGATCCACTAACGTGGGCATGTCAATCCCTAAATAGGATTCTGCAAGGGCTTGTTATAGTTCTATCACTTTCTTTTTAAGATTTTATATTGGAGAATTTTGAAGTATATCCAATTTAGGATTATTACATCTTCCTTCCAATAGAATCTTTTACTAGAATATAATCACATGTTCCATGTTGATTTTTTTTTTTTTTGTCTTACTGGCCATTTAGTCTTATTTGGATGAAGCTCTTTTTTGCTTATATGAGTTTTATAGAATATTTTGATTCAAAATTTCCTGTTTTTTTTTTTTTTTGCCTTATAAACAACATATAGTAAGATTTCTTTCATAATTTGAAATCTAAAAATATAATGTAGCCAAAGTTTGGTCCATTTATATTTATTGAAAAAAATACAAATATCGATTCAGATTTTCTTCCATTCCCTCAAGTTTCGCTACCCTCCCAGTTAGTTACATTTTCTTGCTGCTTTTCAGATCTCTTGTTTTATTTTGTCTTGTTCTGCTGTTGCATTTGCTATTTTCTTAATTCATTTTCCCTCATGAAGTTTGCTATCATAAACTCTATTGCTTTTTTCCTGTGGATTGCTCTTGATTGCATTTAAAATTTTATTATTCATTTTTATTTACAATTTTAAAAATTTATTTAATATGCTAAGAAAGAAAGCACTCTCCAGCAACACTGCCGTCTCCTGCTTGAGTGGTGTCTCTTAGGTCGTGCCCTTTCCCTCCTCTTGGAGACTTTGTCCCGTCACGCTGCTCCCTCTGTTCCCTGCTGCCTTCTCTGTTTTTTCTCCGGCCTTCTTTCCAGAACCCTCTCCTTCTTCTCCCTCCTCTGAACAATGCCGCTCCCCGCTCTGTTTTGGGACCCTGGGACCACACTACTGGGAGCTCGTGAGAGACTGGACATCCCAATCCCCACACCAGGCCAAGTGAGCAGAACCCTAGGGTGGGCCGGAACCCCAAGGTGCTGCAGCTTTGCGAGCAGGCAGCTTAGCCAAGGAGCCCGAGCAAAGGAAATGAGGAGCCACACTGTGCGCACAATTGTTTGAGACGCTGAGAGCAGAACTCTCAACCAAACACAGGCCCTGCTGAGCACAGGGCCTGGTAGCTGCCCTGCAGGCTGGCCCTGGGCTCCATGTGGCATTTGCAATGATTTAGGAAGGAAGAGCAGTCTCTCTTCCCTTCACATGCTCGAATGTTTATTTATATCATTGTGGGGTCATTACTTATTTTGTATTTTAATTTATGATTCAATTCTATGCTGGTGTTTTGTTGCCAAAGTGGTTGTAGCGTGGGTCCTTAGAAACTCTTCACAGTTACCCTGTCTTCAGTGTTACATGGTGAAACTGGTGAATTGAGGTGGAAGCCTTTGTGTGGTCTTCCATACCAATGCTGCACCCTGCCCCATAGGTACCCTGAAGGTTACCAGATCCAGGTGAAAGAGGAGGCTGAAAATCAGTTGCCTGAGATGCTTGGGAGCCGAAGTAAGTCTGGAAGCCCCCAGTGAGAAGGTCAAGAGTAAGAGCATCAAGAAGTCACCATTATGTCCCTTCTGCCTACAGTGGTTCTGCCCATGTCTCCAGGCGCACGGCTGCTGGGGATGCACTGCTCATCCCAATCCCCACAGTCTTAGGTGGCTGGAACCTGGTACCCAGAGGTGACTCAGCTACAGGAACCTGCTATGGCCATGAAGCTCCAGGTTGCACCTTTCCAGGAGCTTCTGGGCCAGGTGGGAGCAGCGCTGCCAGGGGACCTTAGGCCAAGTTCATGTCCCCAAGAGTTTTCTGCAAAATGGTGGCTTTCATAGTCATAGTCATATTTCCAATTGCTAAGAGGTCACTTTACACCAGGGAAGACAGAGTACTTACAGAGCTTCTATCATCCTGGAGGACGGGAAACACATTTCTGAAAATCTCAACATTTATTGACAGCATATTTGTTACCAAAATGAGCTGAAAACAGGTGCATGCATTAACCTGCACATGCATGTTTACAGTGGTTTTATTTGTAATTGTTGAAACTTGGAAGCAATCCAAGTGTCCTGCGTAGGTGAATGGATAAATCAGGCAACACCCAGCCAATGGAGGGTACTCAGCACTGAAGAACTGAGCTACCAAGTCACAGAATCACTTCCAGCAACTTCAAGTACATTTTGTAAGTGAACGAAGCTAAACCGGAGAAGGCTACATACTGCACAATTCCAACCATCCAACATTCTGGAAAAGGAAAAGCTACAAAGAAAGTGAAAAAAAATAAGTCAGAGGTTACCAGGACTTGGGGGGCGGGAAGGGGATCCCAAAGGATTTTTAGGGAAATGGAAAGACTTTGTGTGACACAATAATGGTGAGTATTGTCAAAACCGATGCACAACCCCAGCATGTGACTCTGAAGTAAACTATGAACTGTGAATAGTGTACCAGTAATGGTTTATCAGTTTTAGGAAATGTACCACACAGTGCAGGATGTCAGTAGGGGCACAGTGGGTGTATCCAGAGGGGTGGATATAAGAAATATATGTAATTTCTATTTAATTTTTCTATAAAGCTTAAACTAAGAAATCAAATATGTTAATTTTTTAAGAAAAACATATATTAAAAGGTCTCGAGTCAACTTCAGTGCAAATCAGACCACAAAACAAATGATCAAAAACATGTGAATCGTCATCAAAGAGCTAGAAACTTGCAACTTAACATGAAATCTTTCAAAAGACACTAAAAGAAAAAAAGCTCACGATTGAGAGCAAGGCAAGATGCCAGCTGACACGACAAGAAGGCGGTTCCAGTCTGTACACGGTGCACCAGAACACGTCCAATTTCAAGTCGCTGCCATGAAAACACCCTTCACGATGAATCAGATGCATGAAGATCTTCAGTCAGCACTAGAAGGTGTTCTGAAGGAGAAGTGTGATGTTCTGGGAAGTCTAAAGCTGCTTCCACCGGAAGCTGAAGGGTGGAACTGGGTTCTCCCATGAACGGAGTCATCAGAGTGGAGGGAAAAGAGGTCTAAGTCTCAAAAGAAACTTCAGTTGAGCTCTGGATGGACACTTGTAGCAATCGGGTTCTTGCTCCTGTCCTCAGAAAAGACGCCATGGACCACGTGAAATTGGAAATCAGTGTGATGAGTGCCCAGAAAATGAATCCAAGACCTTTCAAAGACATTCATTTTCGTGGCTGAATTAAGTATGTATTTTAAAACTATGGAAGAAGAAAAACCAAATGTATACTAAGTTAAAGGCCATGGACTAGCAGTGCACTTGAAGCTCACATGAAGCCTGTCAGCCAGCAGAGACGGGGTCACTAGTGAGAGGAAAAAACCGCTCTCGTGGAATCTTCAGATTTTCTCAGAAAGGCACTAAGAGGAAAAGAACGTTCACCCCATATCTGATTTAGAGAAGTTTTGCCATGTAAAGATAGAAATGTTTTCCAAAGCAGAGTAAACAAATGTATGTGAAAAAAGCTGGAAAACTAAAAATTATAAGCTATAGTTCATCCAGACGGTCTCGAAAGCCTCACCTCTGTCATGATGGCCAGTGAACTTTCAGAAGAGCAGACCTTATGACAATGAGTTGAGAGCTATTTCAGTTATCTTAAGGTCTCTTAAGAAAAGAAATACATCAAACAAAACAATAAGAGGATTGCATTAACACTTTCAGAATATCAGTGTACTCAATGTTACAAACAGGGTTTCTTTTTGTTACAAACGTATTTGGCAAAAGCTTGAGAAAACACTGTGGAAGCCTGGGTTTGACCAGATACCCAGGGAAGGGGGCACAGCCCCCTAGATGCTATCTATACCACATTCTGCCTGCTCTGTGGAACAAATGCTGCCCACCCATCATCCTCCACCAGGCCAGCCCCTCCTGGCTTGGCAACTCCTCCAGACAGCAGACGACCATCCCTGGGAATACTCTCCCTGAGAGGTTTGCTTGGCTAGTGCCCTTTCCAGCTATCACACCCCATGTCCTGCACCGCCCACTGTCCACACGGGCTGGATACACACGGAGATTGTCTTCCATCCATCCTACCTTGCCCAGAAACCCCTTCTGAGATCTAGAACCACAGTAAAATACCTTCTTCCTCTTGCAACTAGTTTGTTTTTTAGTCTTATTAGGTAATTATACAATGGCTTACATGGAAACTTGGTAGGATTAATTACAATTTTTAGCTCTTTTATAACGAAAAGATTATTTAAATGTGACTCATAAGTTAATGGCTTTCATTTTATTATATTTGCAGGTAATATAGTTGTCGTATTTTTATTGTTGTAAACAGTCCCCTAAAATAATAAAAAAATACAACAAAACTTTTATTTCATTTTTCTTGTAAAATAATTTGATTTATTTTCTATTTTGATTTTATTGATATTACTTAAATAATTACACAAATATTGTCAAATTAAGATAATAGCATTATAATTTTAGGGTAGCATTTAATAAATGTGCATTGAGTAAATATGCATCTTATTAGTTAAATGTCTCCATCATACTTGATTTCAAGATAGTGTAAATGTAGCATTTTCTTGCTATTTAACATATATCTATTGATGTAGAAATAAAGTAGTTTTTTTTGGTTTTTGTTTTTTGTCTTGTAAGTAATTTCAGATTTTCTCTAACTTGGTTTTACATTAGATAAGAGGATGCATACTTATCCAAATGGAAGTTCAATTCTTTGAATTCTGCTTTATATTTTCATCTCATTAAAAAAGAGTGGATTTTATGAGTATGTCATTTCTTTCCTCCTATTTTTAGGTAGTATAAAGACAGTATTTCAATTGCTACTGTCTTACAACATCCCATATCATAAAGAGCAGTGAGAGTTTTACGTGAGTGGTGTCAGTTAGACAATCAGACATATATAAATCTCTTCAATTACTTCTGCATACCAAGATCTAACAGTATTCCAGTCCCAAGGCTAATATAATAAACTATGTAAATTTAATTCTAAAAATTAATCTGGGAACACTCCATATGCCCAAATATCCTTTCCTTCAATATTTGTCTATATGTTAGCTGCTGAAGACTCGGAGCTGTCCTACCTCTGTGCCCGCTGCAACTTTTGGTCTTGGCCTTGGTCATCTAAGTCTGAAGAAGGGACAGCCATGCAGAGTGAGAGCTTTCCTAGAGTGCCAGTGTAGTGTCCCAAACCTGTTTTCCTAGAGCACCTTTCCCTGTCTCCATAACCGGGACCACCATGACAGGGAAGTTGCCTTTCCTCTGCAGGATGGGTGAGCTGCTGAGTGCATAATTTCCAACCCATTTCAAAACAAGTAGCTGCTAACAAGATGGGCTCATCAGTGGTAAGAAGCTATCTGAACTGGATTTATCCCTGAATCCACAAGTGATTTCCCCCTCCTTGAGCTAATCATCTGAGGCTTTCGGCTGGGACAGAACCTTAGCCTTAGCTCTAGAAATTTCTCTTCATCAGGACCATATCAAGTCAAAAGTGTAACAGTGACAAATATTTCCAGGACCTCCCTTCCCTTGAGTGTCCCACACCAGGCCCTTTTCATCCTAAGGAGGAGCTTGGGACTGGAAAAGACCTCAGAACCAGGTGTTGGATCCTGTGACCTCCAGAGCCCATGACTTCCCTATCATGCTGCCACTGCATGGATAATTCTGTGTCAGAAGGCGTTGCTAACCAATGACATTGGAGAAAACTGTTCTCAGCATAGTACAAGGGCACCTGGATTAAGGGACACAAGGCCCGTTTAGCCCCAACTGCCACTGATGCTGCCTGACTGTGGGACACCAGACCTCACTTCATGTGGCCACCATGGCCTGCCTCTGTGAGGACAGCGAGAGAAGTCAATGAGGGATTAGAAGTCCAGCCACTATCGTATCCACAAGGGACTGTTCATGCATAGGTTTCAGGGGCCACCAAGGGGCAGAGCTCTTACTCCATCTTGGGAACAGTGGGCCTCTTTCCCAAAGACCTTGAGTAACCCCATGAGATGGGAGATGTTGAGCTCTCTGGCTGAGAACAAGAAAGCCCCTGCACCAAGAATGCACTTAGCCCACCCTGCAGAGAAGCATCCTCCTCCTGTCTCCCTCAGTCTCAGGGAAAGCCCAGGTCTGATGATTGGCCAACGCTGTCTCTTCACCTTGGGCAGAGGAATGCACAGCTGCTCAGAATCCAGGACCGAGGGCCCGTCCTGCTCCATGAGACACTGTGAATTATGTGCACGCCACTGACCTTTCCAAGGTCAGCCTCCTGATCAGTGGTGTGATAAGGAGGCCTTTTCAGCGGTCTCCTGATCAGTGGAGTGGAGATGATCACTTCGACTTGACAGAACCACTGTGGAGATTACACAAGGCACCCTCATGATCTGCAGCAGGCATTCCAAGAGGGCTTCTCGTTCCGTAAACCAATGAACAGCCGGTGCATGCTCTGTGAGCTCATTCCAGTATTAACAATGAACCAGCACCTAACATAATTTGCAGGACTCAGTGCAAAATGAAAATTTAGAGCTTCATGTTCAAAAATTATTAAGAACTGCAAAGTGGTAAGAAAAAAGCATTTAAGCAATGGTACATCTAAGCCTGGGTCTGTGTCATGCCTCTTGGCCTGGCTTCCAAGTGCTTCTGACATGAGCTCATGGTTGAGAAGCACTGTGCTATTATTTTTTTAATGAGCGACTGTTGATGATAAATTCTCAGTTTTTCTTAATCTCACTGAAGCTATCTTTCAGATACAAAATTTTAGACTGACATTTTTCTTCAGTTTAAATATTATTACTTAGCATTTTCTGACTTTATTTTCTGTGATTGTCATTTTTTAGTGGTAATCTGCATTTATTTTCTGAATGTTTTAGTTCTGTTCTCTGTGTCTGTCTTCTTGGAGTTTGACAGCATTATGTCTGGGTGGGTCTGTCTGATTCTTTCTACGAGGTTTATGTGATGCTTGCTATAGTTACTGGTTCATGCCTGGGTGGTTCTGAAAAACTCTCATCCATTCTCTCAAATGTTTCCATTCCTTCCTTCTTTCTTCTTGTGAAATTCTGTCTGTTTGACCTCATGTCATTCTGATCTCCATGTCTTTTAACATTTCTTGTCCCTCCTTTTCTACCACCCATTTCTCTCTGCTGCATCCTGCACTATGTCTTAGTATGTGTGTCCCATTTCCCTGATTTTCTCTTCTACTCACATACACTCAGATAAACCTAGGCTGTGTTCAGACCAGTGAATTCTGACACCCGTGCAGGGTGTGGACATTTCTGCCACCCTTCAGGAGAATCCCTTTTCCCTCAGTGAGACTCACGTTCTATCTCCCATCTTCAGTGTTTTTGAGATCCATTGGTACTGTCTTAGGCAATGATTCATTCTTTTAAAATTTCATTGTTTGTACCATGATTTGATCACCTAATTTCCTCTGATGGCCATGGAGTTGTTTCCTATTTTGGACTATCATGAGTAAGAATATTCCTACATAAGTAATTTTTTTGTATGTGCATGGTTACAGGTTGAATTTATCCAAGGTGAGTACCAAGAGGGGAATTACTGTGTATAAGGTCAAGAGAAAAATATATAATATATAATATATGCATAATATATTATATAAGTATGTACATAATATATATAAGTATAAAATATATAAATCTACACACATACATGCACATAACACATAAAGATAAAACACTTACATAAGCACAGGCTTTATTTTGTCCGTAACATTGGAAGGGTCAGTGCTGTTGTACTTGGTGCTGGAGCCACGCTGGGGCGTGTGGAAGGCTGACATCCTGCAGTTTCCATGCCGAGGGACTGGCGTGTGCTCATTTGCTATTAGTAGTCCTCTCAGGTTAAGCTTGTATTCAGGTCTCTTCCCGTGGCTAGCCCGGGTCTCTTGTGCCCTTATTCATGACCTGTAGCAGTTCTGCTCACCTTCTGGGGATGGGCCTTGGCCCCATATTTGTATTGCAAACGTTCTCTTCCAGTAGTGACTTTTTCTTTTCTTTTTAAATTTTCTTAACATGGTTTTGATGAGAAGGAGTTTTTAATGCAGGTACAGTCCAGTTTATCAAATATCCTTTCATGGTTCATGTGCTTCACAATATTTGCAGAAGTCTGTCTACCCATGTTGAGGACACAGTGCCCTTTTCTCATCTAGAATTTCTGTAGTTTGAGTTCATCTGTCCACATGCCCACCAGCCTTTCCAGCCTCGTTCCTGGAGACCTCCCTTTTGTGCTATCTCCATAGAAGACCCACGGGCCTGCGCATGCGGCTCACTCTGGATGCCTGTTCTCCACTCAACAACTCACTGCTAGTGCTTCTCTGTCCACATGTTTTAGTGATTGTACGGTTTGAAATCACATAGTTTGACTACAGAATTTATTATTTTATTGTTTACTTGCTTGCAAATTTTAGAATCAATTCTACAAAAAGTAGTCAGTGATATTTATGGTTTGGGTTGTTTCAAATCTTTAGATTAATTTTGGACAAGTGAAATTTTAACTTTATTGAGTCTTCTCACTCATGAACATCATATATCCCTTTATGTATTTAGATCTTTTTTAACTGATTAGTATTTTATCTTCTTTGTTTTCTCCTCCTCCTCATTTCCTCATCATGGTCCTCCTCCTCCTTTTTCTTCCTCCTCCTCTTCCTCCTCCTCTTTTCCTTCTCCATCCTTCTCTTCCTCCTTTTCCGATTCCTCCTCTTTCTCCGTCTTCTCCTTTTTCTTTTTCTTCCTCTTCTTCTTTCTCCTTCTCCCTCTTTCATGTGAAAAGATTTCCAAGGCCTTAAAAATATGACTAATGTTTTATTTCCTTCATGCTATTAAAATGGTATTTTTAAAATATTTGTTTTCCAGTTGGTTGCTGCTGGTATACAGAAAAAATTGATTTTTTAAAAAATATATAGACCTGCTATTATGATGTGAGCCTTTAAAATTCAATTATTGGTTCTATCACTTTTTTTAGATGCCATGGATTTTCCTATGTAAGCAATCAAGGTTGCTTCGAATAAATAAAGTTTTACATCTTCCCGTCTGACTTCATGTCATTGGTTTCTTTTTCTTTCCTTTGTGTGCTGGTTGAGATCCTCCATACGTGGACGACATGGGAGAGAATACCCCTGCCTTGCTGCATACAGAGGACTATTTCAGCACTTACATTAAGCATGGTTTTAGCTCTAGGTGTTCGGCCAATGTCCTTCATTGTGCTGAGAAGTTCTTCTTTATTTCTAGTTTTCCAAGATATTTTTTAAAACAGTGAATGGATGTTGGATTTGGTGAAATGCTTTCTGTGCAACTATTGAAGTGATCATTTTATAATTCAACTTTGTGGGGAATTGTTGATTGCTTTATAAATATTAATTCAACTTTAATTCATATAGTAAATAAATGTGGACAATATATATTCTTTTACTTTATTACTGGGCTGGATTTGCTAATATTTTAAGCTATTTTTCTCTATTTTCCTAAAAATTTTTGACAGATTTTGGTTCTAGGTTATGATTTTCCTTAAAAAACATTAGAAACATTGCATCTCTCTCTATTGTCTGAGTTTATGTCAGAATTGTTTTATTTCTTCCTTAACTGTTTGAAAGAATTTACCAAAGACATCTCCTGTGCCTTGAGTTTTCCTTATGAGAATGCTACTGGTTTTTAGTTACTATGTGTCTGCAATAGTCCTGAGAGCATTCTTCTTGGAGTCTTTCAGTTTTGATAAATTGTGTTTTTTAAGGAATTTATTTCTCTATGTTTTTTAGATTAATGTTGCATGTTTACAATACCCTATTATCATCTTTTAAATCTTGAAGAATCCTGCTTCTTTCTGCTTGATCCCTGATATTATTTGGTCATTTGTTAATCTGTGTTTTCTCCCTATTGTTCTTAAAGCCCAATCAATCCTGACCGGGACCTGTAGCCTGGCCTTCAGACTCATTTCCGCAGGGGAGATTTCTGCCCCATCCCAAAGAGATTCCTCTTCTTCAATGTCCTGCTCAATGCATCTTGACCCCAGCTCTGCCTTGAGCTCACAGAGGTGCCCTGCTCTGCTGGGGATGCTCCTCCCAGCTGTGGTCAGGTAAGTGCTCCCAGGCGGACAGCAAGCAGGAGAGCGGGGCTCCCCCCATATGGGGCTTTGCCTACCAAGACCCTCGTCCCATGCCTCTTGAGAGCACCTGAGGAGGGGCCCAGGGCAGATGAGGCTTGCAGAGCTGGGTTCTGGGCCACGCAAAAGTCAGCAGACTGGAGGTATGATGTTGGGTCCCTCCCTCCTTTCTCCTTAGCAATTCTGTTTAAAACTTCAGAGTGGCCACACACATAATTCCATAACACAAGCTCTTTCTTTCCTCTCTCCACGGAAATTATAGTTTAAAAGATGATTCCCACTAAGTACCATTCCTAAGGAAATCATTTTGTTTGTTCTTTTTTTTTTTCCTGTGAATTAGGTGTCACTACAATACATTGATAAGATTCATGTCAAAAGCAGTATTCTTAACTTCTCCATCACTTTCACAGTGGGGAAACACTTAGAGCAGTTAAGGCCCAGGGCCTGGGTGTGTTGTTGGCTGGGACCTGGGCACCTGGTTTCTGGGGTCGTAGGCATCTGGCAGCCTCACACCACCATGTCTCTGCCCAGTTCAGGGTTCATATGAGTCTTTGAGCACATTCACAGCCATTTTCTAAGTTAAATGAGCTGCATATTGCTATTACCAAATATTGGCCTTCTTATAGCTAAGTGCCCTACTCACAGTACGTTTCTTAGCCAGGTGACAAACCTAATATTAAAAATCTGGGGCCTCACTGAGAATTCACTGAAATGTTTGAAAATTGCTGCTTATGGAATCTTCACTGCACACCCGGTACTGTATAGGGGTTCTGGGGTTTCTTTGATTTAATTATTAAAATAAAGAATAAATAACATTATTTCCATAATATAGGTGAGGTCCGGGAAGGTAACTAGCTTGTTCAACAGCGGAGCGAGGACTTGAAGCCAGGTAGATCTGACCAAGGGACCCTTCCCTGGGCGCTTGTCATGCTGGCCACTGAAGCAGTTCTTCCACCGATTGAATATCTTCGCTGTGTCCAGTCTGATCATCTCCGAGCCAGCCACTTCACACAGATAGAGGTCTCATCTAACCCTTGGGGAACACTGCGGAAAAGGCATTTCCCCCTAGCTTACAGCTGCAGAGACTGCAGCTTCAGGCAGGAGGGAGGGGCTCCCGGAGGCACACGGTGCTACGGAGCACAGGTGAAATTCAGGCACCCGTACTCCACAGTGAACCCACCAACCGCGTCACATGACATTTTCTGTTGTTTCACATCTGTGTGCTGCAGGCCTCTTCAGGGTGTCGGGGATTTTGTGTGCAGAGAGCGACCTCAGCAGAATGGCAAATTCATCATAGATGCTCAGAAAGCAAATGGTGAGTAATTGGTACAGGAAACACATGGGAATAAGAAAGCCCTCTCCACATGTCCAGGAGGGGCTACAGGCTGGGTGTCTTGTGCGCTGTAGATGCTGAGTCTGTGCTGCTATTCAGGGATCAGCTATGTGCCAGGAGGGTGCACCTTCACTGGGCTGGACATCTGCAACTCACTGGGCTGACCTGGGACAGTGCCACACAGACATGGCGAGACGGCACAGCCTGGGCATTCTCAGCAGCCCCAGGTACACCTACCAGGGCACTTCTGCCCAGTTGGGACGTCTTTTGGAGCCCCATTGTGCTAGTTTTGTGTTACTGAGTTGAGATTTAGTAACCAAGATAGCATTTTGCAGGGTCAGTGAACTACTGAAATCACCTTTGGTTTGGCTGGGTGTCTACAGAATTGTTCTTCTCATTCTTGGGAGCTTTAGCAAGCTCCCTGTTCCTGGCAACTGGCTTGTGAGAACTGATTCTCTGGCCGGCCCTGTGCCCCTTCTCTGAGCTCCTGGGCAATGCAATGCAGGTTCCTGCTCCCCTGGGATGCCAGCACTGGGACACAGGCCATTCCTTCACTTCCAATCCCCTCCCTGCAGTGGGGCAGCTCTCCAGAGGCTCTGTCTCCTTGGGTCAGAGGACACGACACATCATCTTGAACTTGGCTGATTCTGGCTGGCCCCTTGACTAAGAAGCAGAACCCATGGGCTCCTCTGCCTGCCGTTTGATGGACCCTCTGCAGTATCATGGTGGCCCCCCTGCTTCAGGGTGCCCACACTCTGCCCTGGAGGCCCAGCAGGAGTCTGGCAGGCTGCATCTGCAGGTAGCTCTCTAGCTGAAGTGGCAGGGATTCTGAAGGCACTGGTGGAGTTTGGGCTTGCCCTTGGTCTTCAGAAACCCTCTGCCTTCATTTAATCCATGTATTTAAATTCTGAACTTCCCCAGGTTATCAAAAGTGATGGTAATGATAATGAAAAATTAATCCAACCAAGGTAGCAGATGTAGGGAAAGTTGAGGCTTCTTCAGGACATTAACATTCACAAACCTCTGCATTCCAATAATCCATAAAATGATTTTTTAAAATTTAAAGTTTATATGTGGCTTAGTGTTCAAGGTAGACAATGAAAGGGGGGAAAAGTAGGGCAGCTATAGAAATTAGCACAAGCCCCTAGGCCCAGGGACTTTCAAAGAAATTAGGCCAAGTTCAAACAAACTGAGGCTAAGGAGAGGTAAGAGATAAATATGACTTTGAAACGCTTTGCTCTGCACCAGCATGATGAAGATTCCTGCTGAACACGAGGGCTAGCTGTCACCACCTTGTTTGTCTTGCTTTTCTCTTGTAGTTGACAACTTGCAAAATTACAATAATGTAGAATTTAACTGGTAGCATTTAATTGTTTTTTTCAATAAATTGGTAAAAACAAAAACAAAAAAATTCCTGGTGCCTCCAAAGTGTGAGTTAAGTTTTCCAAGATGGCTCTTCCTCGCCAGTTTGGCTCATAGACCTGCTTCCTTCCATAAATGCTTCCCAATGTGGACTTGGAGGCACAGGGACACCAGTGCCTCAGTGCTCGCCTGCTCTCCTGGCTCCCCAGGCCATCCCAGGGACCTCTCCTTCCTGGGGCCCACATCCTAGGTTCAGTGCCACCTGCACAGGGGCTAGTGTGTTTCTACCTGATCCCCAGGGTAAGGAGCGCAATGCGGCATGTCTACAGACATCCTCATGTCATCTCATTACACTGTCCTGTCCCCAGGGGAAGGTCCACGGAGCAAACGTGCAGAAGGCAGAGGCCACTTTAGTTTGCTCATACATTTAGGATGAGATTTGGGCTGAGCCAGGCAGCTGAGTTCTACCTGCGCTGCTGTCGGCTGGGGGCCTGAGTGGGGAGCAGGATCCGCTGAAGGTTCTGCCTCCCACGTCACTACGTGTCAGCTCAGTGAACTCCACAGTGCAAGAATGGCAGTGGGCGGGGACATGCCACCATTGCAGACAGTGCCACTGCCACAGTGAGGAGAGGTTGACCCAGTTCCCTGGGAGGGAAGCCAAGGTGCAGGGCAGGGGAGGAGCAGCACAAGCTCCCCAAGAACAGCAAGAATCAAACTCAGACAGGTGCACCTTCCAAGGCTGCCCCGCCTCCCTTCCCCGTTTTGTTTTGCTGTTGTTGGACTATCTGTTTTGTCTCCCTAGTTGGTTGATCATTGCTTTTTTTAACCCCAAAGCCAGTGTTGCTCTTTTTAACCCCATGGCCTAGCCAGTTTGTAAACCACAGGTATCCTGACCCTGCATCCAGATGGGCACTCAGGGTCTAGCTTTTCTCCTCCATTCTGCAAACAAGACTTCAAGGTGCTGAATTTTCCTGCTCAGTTCTTCATGGGTTGAACAGGAACAAGCACGAAACCCACACTCAAGGTGCCGTCAGGGTCAAGTGAGCTCACTGGGGCCGAGCCTGTGCCTGACACAGGGCACCCAGCACGTGTGCAGAGTCCCTGGAGCAGTGCACTCATGCACTGTCTGTACAGCCACCAGCTCCTCGGGCCAGCTCTGAGCATCTGGCACTCTCACACTGCATTTCCAAGCCTCCATTTCTCCAACTAGACACTAAGACAGCTGGTTTTATGAGCTATAAAGTTTTTCCACTTTCACATGTATGAGCTCTGTTCTCTACACAGTAGTGGTCAACTATTGGCAGGGTTATTATCACAGAATCCCAACCTGAAGCCTGAGAACTCTTCCACGTAGAGGAGAGTTGCACAAATCAGAAGCGTTGGTTTATCCTTAGAAACAGAGGTCTCCGCACACATCATCACAGGTTAGTCTGGCTCAGTAGACTTACACTGAATGGATAAACGACATTGTCAAAGCAGCTCCTGAGGAAGCTTAGATCCTTGTGGCATTTATTGGGCTTGTTCCTTCCTGTGCTTCCCTTCCCATGTCCCAGGAATGAGTGAGCTTCTGGTGCGCCCAGGGTGAAGGAGCATCTTGTTGTTTTGCTATCTGGCTGCAGAATAAAGAGCAAGGGGACAGATGTCTGTGTTTCTGGAAAGCCTAGGCCTGCCGGAGTGATCGTGCCTGGGTCCTGACGGAAAGATGGAGAGGGGCGTCACAGAGGGCAGTCACAGGAGCGTGTGCTGAGAGGCTTTCCCCGGGCCTGGGAGAGGGCAGAGGGCTAACACCAAGGGCCAGAGCCTCACTCCTGCACGCCTCTGTGGGGAGCTGGAGCCCTGTAAGCCGATCCCAGGTGGTGCCCTTGCTGTGACCGGCCAGAGCAGAACTATCTGACTTGGAGAACCACTGAGGCTGAGATGACGAGGCTGTGAGCAGTAGCCTTAGTGGGTGAGGCAGGGGCCCTCCCACGTGTTTTCCAGGTTCTTGTGGGGCTCTATAGGAGGAGGAGCCCCCAAATGATGGAGACTGACAGTGTCAGCTGCTTGGGGAATGTGGGTTCGAGGTGACGTCCACTTGGGTTAGAGGACATACAGCAACGTGGCAGGCTTTGCAGTAAGGATGGCACAGAGGAGGGGCCGTGCTGCTCCCCCCCGCAGAGCACCGGCCCCAGGCCAAGGCCCTTCACTCCACGCTAACCGGCATCGGGCTGATCCTGGCCTCTGCACGCTGTCCCCTCGTCTGCTTCAGACCATTTCTTGCCGTTGTTGAAATCTGCATCCCTGTGGCACTTCAAGGTGCACACCAGAGCGTTTGCAGCTGTGCTGACCCTTCCGTGGCAGGCCAAGTGCTGCTGCTTCATGTATAGTGTCAGCTCATCTCCACTGCGAGTCTGCAGCACGGTATTGTTCTGCTCCAGAAGCTGGATGAGGAGATTGAGGCAGCTGGATGACCCACCCCCCGAAGTGCGTCTCGAAGGACAAGAATTCCACCTCAGATGAGCTCCAGGCCATGTTCATGCCCTTTAAAGTAAGAAAGATCTCTATTCCCCACCCCTCTCTTGAGAGGTTTTCCCAACTTACGCAGACAATCTTAGGTCAAAGAAGACTGGGAAGCCCTTGAAGTGCCAGAGACCCCACAGTCCAGGCCAGCACATTGGCTCCGGGCCATTCGTGGCCATGTTTCCTCCAAATACTTTATTCTGCCCACAGACTTACCAAGGAGGCAGGGCTGTGCTCTGCAGTAACAGTGGATGCCAGTGTGACAAGGCACAGAAGTGACCTTGGCTCTCACTAGAATGGATCCATGGCCTGGGGGAGGGGTGGGGTCTGACCACAGTAGTGGGGTGTGCGTGAGAGAGACCACGAGTCCCCAGGGCAAGTGGGAGCTATAGGAGGAACAGGGATGAGTGTGCTGCGGACAATCTGAATGTGTCTGGAGACTCAGGGGAAACAGCTGGGGAGTGGTCGGGGGTGAGGAGAGACGGACAGAGACAGTGGGCTATAGGCAGCTCGGGCCACGAGACTAAGTACCACAGGCCGGGGGCTTGAACAGCACACGTTTGGTTTCCCCCATTTGTGGAGGCTGAAGTCTGCGATCAGGCTGCCCCAGGTTGTCTCCCAGGCCTCTCCTTGGGATGCAAAGACGACCTTCCCCCTGCATCTGTGCTGGTACCCAAATCTCCTTGTCTTACATGGCACTGCTCCTGTTGGCTTACGCCCACCCTCATGACTGCCTCTTGACTTAAGTGCCTACTTCAAGGCCCCATCTCCCAAGGCAGTTACACCCTGAGGTACTGGGTGTTGAACTTTGCATTTCAAGGAACACAATTCATCGTAAGCAAGAAAGGGCTGGGGGAGAGAAACTGCCGCCCCAAAGTCATGTGCATGTGTGATTTGGGGTGGTGGTCAGTGACTGGTGGGGACTGAGGTATGGCAGAGAGCTTCAGACTCGAAGACAGAGTGGCAGAGGATCCGACCAAGAGCTGGACTCCATGGTCATTAAGCTCTTTGCAGTGAAATTTTAATTCTGTGACATGGATTAGTCCCTTCTTGAGCCTCCTGAGTTGCTTAAGAAGGAGGTACTCAGATAGGAAGGCCAGAGGGAGATGCATCCAGCCCTTGGCCCACCCTGAAGGGCCCTTTCAGGATGGGGGGAAGCTTAGGGCCGTGGTATTGAGGGAGGACCCATGAGAACGTGCCAGAAGAGGTCCTGCGAGCACAGGAGCTCCCACACCACAGTCCCAGCTCCATCCTGCGCCTGCCTGGGCTCAGGGTGCTCTGGTCCCTGAGCTCTGTCCTCTCCAGCAGCTGCCTTCCTGCTTTCCACTTGGGAGTCTCCCAACTCCAAGGAGCCAATAATCTCATTAGGACTTTAGTTTCCACAAGCCCTGGCTCCCCTCGCTGGTGACGTTTGCTCTGCACAGAAGAGAGGAGGGGAGCAGGTGGCAGACTTCCTCCCTGTGTGCCCGACGTGGGCATCCACGTTTCCTGTGCCATTTCAACATCCCTTCCCTGTCAGCATCATGATTTTGTTTTAGAGGCAATGAAAAAGAGATTCTAGAGGTGACCTCAGCACCCAGCATGATACCAATCAGGGGCAGAGATGAGCCCCAGAGCACCTATGTGGGACTCTAGCACCCAGGTGGCCTCCTCTGGGCAAAGCTGGGATGAAGGGAGGGCTGTGTGTGGACCCTGCAGCCATAGCTGTCCAGTGAGCTGGTTTCAGAGCTTGATTAAGGGTTCCTACTTTAATTACCGCACACTTCTGCATCTCCCGCACGGCAGAGTGGGTCTGAGCAGGTTTCTACACGACTGTGGATTTTGCTTCAGTTCTCTTCTTGTGCCCACTGCTAACCACTGTATAGCATTTGATGAACAGGGATTCATTGTGTGGACACTCAGGACTTTAAATTGCTATCTTGGATGTGAAGAGGACTTCATCCTCCATGCATAAGATTTAAAAGTCAAGTGTCTGCGTGAGGTAAAGTACACAGAAGTGTTAACTCTCTGCTTCACCGTGTGAGACTCAGGCCTGACAGGTCAGGTGACATGCCCACTTGACCCAACAGCCAGCAGATGCTGCCGGCTTGGCCTCATAACTAAAAGCCATGCAGAAAAGTTAACAAGTCTACGTAGAATGCAGGACACTGGCACTCAGTTTGAGTGGAGTTAAGTGTTACTACTTTTTAAACCCCCTTCACATTTATTTCCTATTTATTACGCATCAACATTAATGTGTAGGCTTTATGACCACATATCACAAGCAACCTGTTATGTCACATCAAATAATGAAGACAAGAGGGAAACACAAAAGCCACACAGAAACCCACATCTGGTACAGTCACGTAGATTGTCTTGCTGCCTTAAGGAATGGATTTTAAACAAAATGCACTACACACCCAACTGTGATCCTGGAAGAAAATAGGAAGATTTCCATACATATTTATTTTCATCTAAAAAATCAGAAAACAAATGGAACTGTACTGGTATTATACATATATTTTGACAAAAGAAAAATAATAAATGGATTTACCTATTTGAATGCACACCACTTTATTTTGTTTATTTTGTTCTTTAGTTACTTGAGCTGCAAAACAGAAGGTGCTTGGAAAGGGCAGTTCAATGGCTCTACCCCCTCCACCTGCAACCCGCTCTTCTTCAGCAAAGGCCACGGGCGGAGCCAGCGCCTTGCTCCTGTGTGCTCTCCGTTGAGATCTGCTTGCCACAGGAGAAGCACCGGGCTCCATTCGCTGTGGAGCCCCCTGCACCAGTGTCGGGTGCCTCGTATCTGCTCAGTCGTTGAGCATTCGCTGCTGTTATCTTATTACGACGAATGAGGCCCTCTGCTAAGTGCTCTGTCATTCATTCATTTATTTGTGCTTGACCACAAATAAATATCACGATATCCACGCAGTTATGCAATGTATCTTCTTTCAAAGATGGAATTGGAGCCCCACACGGAGCATACGGTCTTAAGCTTCACCCACGCCGTGCAGGATCTAAGCTCCAGTGTCAACTCCGCGTGGTGGCCCACTTCTGTTGACAAGTAAATGGAGCCACAGGTAGGCAGGTGCTGTCCCCTGGGAACTGAGGAGTCAGTGAGAGGGGCCCAGGCTGTAGCCCAGTAGCAGCAGCGTTGGAAAGTTCCAAATCCCTCTGACCTTCACAGAAATGACCTCAAAATGTAAGGATAGCAAAGCCTGTGCAGTTACACCTGGTCATGTGCACCCAAGCCCTCCCGTGCCTGGCAGTCCTTATTGTGGGAGTTCAGAGCCATAGGCTGGTGTCAATGACGTCGCTGACTCAATGCTTGATTTCACCTGAGAGTCCAGACCCTCTCAGCTCATTCTTTTTTTTTTTCTGGCACCAGCAACTGAACCCGGCTGCTTCACCCCTGAGCCACATCCCCACCCCTTTACTTGTTCATTTGTTTATTTTTGAGACAGGGTCTCCCTAAGTTGCCAAGGTTGGCCTCGAAATGGATCTCCTGCCTCACCCTCCTCAGCTGCCTGATTGCAGGCCGGTGCGGCCATCCCTGGTTGCCCCTTCTTAACGCCTCATAGCCAGGAGGACCTCAGGACCCTGCCTCTCTTGGTTGCTCAGTTATTGGACATGAGGTCAGAGGACGCAGGCCCTGCCTGGAGCCGCAGGCACATCTGTGCCGCGCGGCTGCTCTTCTGCTTCTGTTGCCTCTTCTCCACCAGCTTGTCCTCCCCTTGCTTGAACGCTGACCTGGTGTTAGTCACCTGGGTCTTATTCCCTGGCCATCTGGCCTTAGACACCAAACCTCATTACCACTGAGGAGAAAGGACCTGGAGTGCCACACCCAGCCTCACGGCACCTCGATGCCCTTGTGGTGCCTTGTGCCCGTTGTGGTGTGTTTCTGCAGTCGTGGTTCCGTGTCCACTTGGATAATAGAATGTGCATGTTGGATTCTCAGACACAAGCTGTTCCCCAGCCACTCCACACGGGGTGCGGCCCTGGTGATCTCAGAATGCACAGGTGAAATGACCACAAACACACCCAACTCATATGATGCATGTAGACACGCACACACACGCTCACACACACACACACACACACACAAACTGCCAAGCTGGGTCATCTATTTGTAATAGTAGCTCTTAAAGTTTGACTTAATAAAACAACAACAAAAAATGTGCAGAGGCTGTGTGTGATCCGTAGACTACCTACAAGATACAATTTCCCTGAAATTTTCTGCAGACTTCAAAACCACTTAGAGATATTATAAAACTAGCTCTGATTATGTCATGGTGATTGCTGACATTTATTGTCTGTCATCCAGGAAAAAGAAAAAAGAAAGAAAAAAGTCCCAGCCCTGCTAGGACTCCCTGCTGGAGAGGCCGAGGCCGGCTGGCACTCTCGGTGGCCCTGGTGCTGCTCCAGTGACTCCTTTCTGAGGCCCACATTCTCTCGGCCACACACTCCTCATTTCCTCCTTGACCACACTGGTCCTGCATCCTTTCACACCTGACCCCTTTGACTGACAAACTGGAACACTACCTGGGAACAAAAGGCAGTTACATGAAATCTAAGGCAGCATATTAATATTTCATTAGCAATTCTTTTCTCTCGGAGGCTGACTGGCAGCTCCTTCAAGATAGTAGCAAAGCTGATTTTAATTATTTTTTTTCAACCTGCATCCCAACTCTGGCTGCCTCTTCCTGCTGTAAATCAGTCAGAATGTTTTCCTTCATTATTACCATAAGTGCTCAGCACTCTCTAATTACTCTAAAGAATTTCTTATCTTTTATTTCTAAAGCTGAGATTTTGAAGAGAGGGAGAGAGCCATAATTAACCAGGCAGCTGTTGGTAGTCTGTCGAGTCTAGAACGGCGGCGGCCCCCTCCCGTTGGCTTGGCTGTTTGGGGAGACTGGATCCGATGATGCTATGACTTTCTTCAAAACAGGCGAGCAGCGCACACAGCACACTCCCTCCCTTTGGGAATGCTCTTCAGAATCCATTTTTAATATGAGGACGATTGGAGAGCCCATTTGAGAAGGCACGGCACACACCACCTAACTGCACAGGACTCCTGTCCCCGGGAGGGAGCAGTCTGGCTCTAGGAGACTCTCTGTGCATCTGGCCAGGCTCCCCATCAGCCTGGCTTGAGACCTGGAGATGTGGCTACCCAGGCCCTTGCCAGGAGAAACCAGGAAGCATGGTGCTCTACCCTGTGCCGGGCAGATGCAAGCCTGGATCTCTTTCTGGGGAACAGGTCTCCTCTCCTTGTGAGAGCGCCCAGCACAGGGGAGGAGAGGGCCATTTCAGATGAGCGATGAAAAATATATAATCTCAGCACCCTGGAGGCACAGAGCCTTGTCATTAGATATAAAAGGCTCCTTTCAGGGGATTGCATCAGCTTCCTGGTATTATGACTTAGGAGGAGAGCAAAATGCAAATTGAGGGTTTTCATGATAATCGGTCTTTTCTATATTTCCCCTGAATTGAATCTGCCTCTGGCTGTCTCTTTGAGTTTTATTGTGTTGACGAGTTTCAAACTGATTATTCCTTGGAAATAAGGAAATAAATAGGAATGAAGATAGGGTACACAGCATATATCTAATAGAAATACCACTGGCAGCAAAATCTGCAGAATGTTTAGTTTCATGTTCTTTTGTGGGTGACATACTCCCAGCTGGGCAGCGAGGCTCTATGTAAATGCAAGAGATGAGAGAAGCTCTGAAATTAAGTCCCGGGTTCATTCCAGACCAGCTGTGCCAGAAAATGGCTCAGCAGCAGTGGCCCTCTCTCAGGCTAAACAGGAGCCTCACTTCTGATGTGGGGAGACCACCTGTGCTAATGAGCAGCAATTATTCAGCCTCCTTTCCCCAGTGGCTCCCAGGGGCACTCCTTCTGGACAGGCGGCCCTGCACTGAGCTAAGGGTTTAGACAAGGCATCCCTAGCTGAAGCACCTACCCAGATCTAGATTACCAAATGACAAAACGAGGCCTGAAAACAGAGGAGGCAGCCCCCATCCCCAGGATCTCCTGATGAGTTCCTGAGGCAGAGAATGTCATGAGCTGGGGCCATGGTGCAGTGGTCCAGGCCAAAGCACATCACCAAGCATAAGGTGCCGTGCAGAACAAGGGGCCTTCTGAGATCCTCACCTAGGAGCCTATGGAGGTTCCAGTAGCCAGCCAATGGGAGTTCTGAGCATCTCTCTCTGGCACTGTCCAAATTTATGGCCTTGAGGAAAGGGTCTGCCCACCGGTCTTCCATACCACCATCAAATAAACAGGATGATGCCAGCCCCACGAGCTTCACAATGCTTCTGGAGAGAATGGATGCACACGCAGAGGGTCCTACGAAAGAGCAGTAACAGCATTTTTTTTTTTAATGAAAAGGTATATGCAGTGGCGTAAGGGGAGCACTGGCATTGAATTTGCATGTAGCCAAGCATGCTGTTGGTGAGAACTATCCCTTCCTCTCTGAACCAATAGCCTTGCTGTTTAGAGGAGATGTGACTGCCACCATCTATTCCCTAGATGGGAATAGATGTGGGATTCTTGTTAAGAAGAACCTTGTGCCTTTACTGGAGTATCATTCCTCCAAATTTCAGTTTTGATTTGATATAATTTGTCACCCCTTACTGAATTAAGTATTCTGCTTGCAGAACTTCCATGAGCACATAATTCCACAGTGTTGGTAAAAAAATAAATAAATAAAATGAAATGAAATAAAAGAAGGTACAATCTGCCAGGTAGGCTTTCGCTTACTATCCCCTGTGATCGACAGCGGCAGCTTTGGACCAGGCATCACCAAGGCTGATGAGTCAGCAGGGTGAATGGAGAGGCTCGGCTTGGGTTCCTCTGTCTATAAAGTGAGATTGATAACCTCTTGCTGCCGCTGCTTCTAAAGGGCTGCAGGAGGGTGAACGGGCTGGTACCTGCTGCGAGCCCTGCTCTGCTGCAGGAGGAGCAGCCACAACACCCCACCTCACGCCCAAGCTGTGGATCAGTTCTGAATATACAACAATAATAACAAGGTGGCCGGGCGGCCTTCGTCAGCACAGCTCTGCCTGGTTTTCACAGCACCTCCGCCAGTATTCCGTGTCCACAATTTAACATAAAGCAACTACATTTTGCTGAGAAGAAAATCCATGTGGACAGGGCTTAAGCCATTTCTAAGGAAATAAGCTAGTCAATGGCAGTCCACACCTGGCATCTAGGAAAGCCTCTTTCCATGCTGGGCGTCCGTCCCCTCTGCCCACACTGTCTCCTCCCACAGGCCTGGCTCTGCCAGCTGGAAATATTCTCTGGCCCTCCAGGGAAATTCAAGATAATCAAGAGCCTGGAGACCAGGGTTCTGCTCCAGGACGTCCTTGTGGAGCCCCTTCATCTGCATGGGGTGCTCATCTATGCAAGTCCGATGCCGTGGGGATCCCAGCTCCCAAACTGGATCTGGTTCAGAGCACAGCACAGGATGGTGACTAGTCAAGGAAAGATGAACAGGAGGATTTTTATTAGACGTATTGCATGCTAAGTTTTTATAATGCAATATTTTATTGATAAATTTACATGTAATGTTTAATATATTTTAAAAGGTTATATATTAGAAGCAAGATTTATGTCTAAGGAAATGTATTTCTAAACTCACAAGTGAGACAACAAAATGTATGACCTGATTTAGAAGAGTTTGAGACTTTCTTAAGACTATATTATTTTTATTAAAGGAATTAGTACTATACTATGGATAAAGAAAGTCTTCTGGATAAAAATCGATGAATTTTTTTTAAGATACACTTAATTTTTAAAATACTGACTAAACTCCATGTTAAAAAGAAGTTGCTGGGCTACAGTTGTGGTTCAGTGGTAGAGCGCTTGCCTAGCATGAGTAAGGCGCTGGGTTCAATTCTTAGCACTGTATATAAATAAGCAAAACAAAGGTTCATTGACAACTAAAAAAATATTTAAAAAAATAGTTGCTATTGCAATCAAATCCCATGTAGGAGAAGCAGGCAGATTTGGTGTAAAATGGTCATCTAAAGACGTAACAGTGTGGACCTAAGTCTTACTTTCCTGAAATTTGTCTTTTAAATTTTTGTTCACTGTTGGCCAAAGGCCTTTGTCTTTAAAAGGTTCCTATCAAAGTGCAAACCTATCATGTGAGAAAACTACATGTTTCTCAGTTTATCATATGGCCTCACTTCTCCTTGAGACACTTCTGGAAATCAGCCACAGGACCAGCGATTATTCAAGAGGAAGCCAGCAGGAGAAGGCAGCCTTCTGGAGGCAGGCAGGAGCATGCTGGGACACAAGTCCCCAGAGTAGTGTGAGAGCTTGGGGCATTTCCGCAGAGGGGACCCAGTAGTGCTGAGCCTCGGCTCCAAAATGGTAAAACTCACCTTTGACACTGAGGATCATGGACAGCAGTCTTCTGACCATGTACATGTTTACGGCTGCTCCTGAAGGACAAGGCTAAATTGGAGGCCAGCTCCATTCAGTGAAGATGTGCCGAAGTCTGGGGGAGAAGAGAGGCCATGGCAGGCACCGAAACACGAGATGCTGGCGCTGCCTTACAGTCCACAGGGAGGCTGACCTGTCCACTGGGGAGGCTGGCCTGTCCACTGGAGAGGCTGACCTGTCCACTGGGGAGGCTGGCCTGTCCACTGGGGAGGCTGACTTGTCTACAGGGAGGCTGGCCTGTCCACTGGGGAGGCTGGCCTGTCCACTGGGGAGGCTGACCTGTCCACAGGGAGGCTGGCCTGTCCCCTGGGGAGGCTGGCCTGTGTGCTGGCCACACTGCTGCAGCTGAGGAGCTCTTGCTCCGAGGCCATGCATACCACATCCACAAACTCCAGGGTAGCAGACCGGGCCTCAAGCTAAGAAGCCCTGTCCGTGACTCTAACACCCTTCACACTAAACCCAGCTCTGCTGGTGCCATGAGTGCTAGGGAGACCTAAGTGATGGGACTTAGAGTTGGGAGAAATTAATTGGATGAGAGATATGATAGAAAATTTTCTAGGGCCGACCGCCTTTAACACCACAGCGATCCCAGAAGGCAGAGCCACAGGGGGTGGGGCAGCCCTCCTCACGAACCTCAGTGGTTTCCTGACAGGAAATTTCATGAATCATTAAACTTTTGTGCTGCTTCTTCTTTCTTCTAAGAAACGAGTTTTGGAATTTAAATTTCTCTAACAGAAGAAACCGCTTCTTCCATGCCCCAGTTAGCAGAGCTGTGGGGAATGCCTGCCTGCAGCCCAGGAGGGCAAGCTCCCTCCTGGATTGCGACTTTCCGTCTTCCGCGGGCCACCAGGCTAAGGGCAGGCTAAGTGGGTGGAGGGCTTGTTCTTCAGGAGCAGCTGGGCTTCAGTGTCCAGCAGAGAGGCAGGATGTCAGCCTCTGTGAGGCATGCAGAGCACCGGGAGAGGCATCCAGCTGCCCACACTAGAGCCTCCACGAGCGAGGGCACAGGGCAGACAGCAACACGGACCTCAGCTGGAGTGAGCCTCAACACCCAGCTCACACTGCCCGCACACTCTCCAGCTCTGAGACGGAGAGCACAGCTTGAGACATGAAATGCAAGCAAGCCAAGAATTCACAGGGCTGTGAAGACTTGAGGCCGAAGTGAGTCTATGGCTCAGTGGCTCTCAAGGAGTGGATAGGGGTCTACACCAGAGTCTCCATCTAGAGCAGAGTCTCCATCTACAGCAGAGTTTCCATCTAGACCAGAGTCTCCATCTATACCAGAGTCTCCATCTAGAGCAGAGTCTCCATCTAGAGCAGAGTCTCCAGGATCTAGAGCAGAGTCTCCATCTAGAGCAGAGTCTCCATCTAGACCAGAGTCTCCATCTACACCAGAGTCTCCATCTGCACCAGAGTCTCCATCTACACCAGAGTCTCCATGTAGATGAGAGTATCCATCTAGACTAGAGTCTCCATCTAGAGCAGAGTCTCCATCTAGAGCAGAGTTTCCATCTAGACCAGAGTCTCCATCTACACCAGAGTCTCCATCTACACCAGAGTCTCCATCTAGATGAAAGTGTCCATCTAGAGCAGAGTCTCCACCTATACCAGAGTCTCCATTTAGACCACAGTCTCCATCTAGATGAGAGTATCCATCTAGACCAGAGTCTCCATCTAGAGCAGAGTCTCCATCTAGAGCAGAGTCTCCATCTAGACCAGAGTCTCCACCTACACCAGAGTCTCCATCTACACCAGAGTCTCCATCTAGATGAGAGTATCCATCTAGACCAGATATCCATCTAGACCAGAGTCTCCACCTACACCAGAGTCTCCAGGGGATCCCCCACCTCAAGACTTCCTGGCTCTCTGAAGAGATTCAGCAGACCTGGGGAGAGTGCCAGAACCCTGCATTCTGAACTAGCACTGTCTTCCTCATTCGTTTCCCTCACATGGTAGGAATCTCAGAAATCCTATTCCCAGGGGAAAGCCCATTCAGAGTGAAGGAAATGGGCCTTGGAAGAGCTCACCCCGTGAACTTGACTATGGGTGAAGGCACTTCTGTTTTCCTGAGAGGTTCCCCAAACATCACCACTCACCCCGGCAGAGAGCAGCTCAGATGGGGAGGAGGAACTCACTGGGTTTTCCTGACTGTCAGCATGTGGGGGCGTGGGAGGTGGGGTGTGGACTAGAATGCAGTCGCCTTCCAGGGCCAGGCTGCGCCATGCACAGGAGGAGCGGTGGTGGGAGCCTGGCCGCCCATCAAGTTGTGTTGGCTGCCATGCAGACAGGCGCGCGGGACAGAGGAGAGAGCCAGCGGCGCTCTGTGCTCTACGGAAGTGCGGAAGAACCAGACAGCGAAGTGTGGGGCTTTCAGGCCACACACAGTGTCTCCAGTGCTCAGTGTGGACAGACGCACTCCAGGTGAGCAGACTAGCAGGGTGGCTGGTCCCAGCAAATCTGTTTCAGTGTTTGCAGAAACAGACCTGACCATGGCTGAAGTTTCCCAGCCTGATAGCATTAATATCCTAAGTTTCTTGGGCTGCTTTTGTTTGTTTAGCAAAAAATTTGAGGTTCATGATCCTGCATATGCCCTCTCAGAAAGAAGTGGCATGGTACGTCGATGTGTGTCGTGAGTGGAGCCGGTACGCTCTCACTAGACCTTCTCCCTTCTTTCTTTGTGTCTGAAACAATGTGACCATCTTTACAAGTGGATTTTGTTATAAATAAGTTCTTTGCGAGGCTGAGACAGGAGGATCCCTAGTTCAAAGCCAGCCTCAGCAATGGCGAGGGGCTAAGCAACTCAGTGAGACCCTGTCTCTACATAAAACACGAAATAGGGCTGGGGCTGGGGCTCAGTGGTCGAGTAGAGTTGGACCGTGTTGCCAGTTTCCATGCAGGGGTATGGTGGCCTCTGCAGCGCCCCTGACCTCAGCGTTTCCTGGTGAGGAGGTGCTGCTTTTGTAGTCCTGCCTGCCTTCATTTCCAGGTTACAGCCCAGTAACACCTGGCACGTCTGTCCCTTGCCTCTTCTGCATTGGTGTCCTTTCTGGGGTGCCTGTGGCTGGCCACTGGCAGTGCTTCCTTATTCCTCCACTTCCCCGGGCCTTGGCTCACTCTTCTGGGCGCCGCCTCTGCCTCTGCTGGGAATCTCCACTCCCGCTCCATCACAGTGCTTCTCTGAGCCGATGTTCTCCTTGCACTGAATGGCTCTGTCACCTGGGGGTTTGGGCAGGGAGCTATACACTGGTCTTAGGTAAGGGAAGAGGATGCCCCTCCATCTTGCTCACAAAGGTAATGGTAGAGCCCGGCACTATGTCTAGATATTTTCAACTGTTCTAATGAAAGCAGCTTTTGAGACTCTGCCTGTGATGCCCTCTCTGTAGATCGTGAACCTGGATAAACACATGCCAAAGGCAAGACAAAACGAGTTAGAGACTTAGGATGTCCCTCCTTTTTTGACTAAGCCTTTGCCCGTGGGAGTCAGTGGTCCATGCTGTGTGGCCTACCCTTGCTTTTCTGAGGGAGGACTCTCATCTGCAGGTCTCCTGGGTCCTCCACAAACAGGCACATGGTACCCAGCTCAGTGAGGACAAATTCCAAATTCAGTCACCATGCCATGAGTTCTCCTACCCGCAGTACAGCCCCAGTCTAAGAGTGGCTCCTGGCTTCAGCCCTCCCTCTCCCTCCCTCCCTCTAACCAGTTCATTACTTGCTATGTGATCTTTAAATATTTGTGTTCCCAAGGCACAGTCCTCGGCCCTCTTTGTTTGCAATCCCTATTCTTTAATGATCATCTCCCTAAACCCTCTCTGCTTCCATCCATGCTAAAATCTATTTTCCAAACTTCCAGGCCTTTACCTGCAATCCCTTAGTGGCCCTACTTGCCCTCAGGATGAAGTGGAGCTTCGAGACCTTGGACAGGACACACAGCCCTGTTGCGTCTCTCCACTTCCTGCTGGGGTCAGCCTCATCTGGAGCTGGGCTTCACTCAGACCCAAGACCCCAGCAGCTCCTTACACCTCTGAGCCACCACTGATGTTTTTCAACTAAACATCCTTCCTTGATCTTCTTTAACTGGAATTTTTGTGCTCACTCTTCAAGTTAAAATATTTGTGTAACTAAAGAGAAATAAAAAGGTTATAAATCTCTACACAGCTTATGTTTCTTTGGGGTTGTTGCTAAAAAGACAACATAAACAGGGAAACTTCTGCAAGTATATACAAGATTGGATGAAAACTTTAAATAGTTTTTTTCCTATAAATTATATACATTTTCTGCCATGAGTCTATGTTATTATGTGATACAACTTTAAGGCTCAACTCACAGGGAAGTTTGGTCATGTGTGTAGCCATTCCTTCTTGATTTCACGGGCTCCCCCTTGGGATTTGGGCTACTTTCTCTAGACCCCATAGCTCTCAGAACTCAGCTGTCATGGCCATGTTCCTCAGCCTGGTGGTCCATGCATAGTCTGTGCTGCTGGCAAAGCCCCTGCCTCAGGCAGGCACCTCCTGTCTTCTGTGCAGACTGCCTGGCACGGCACTTAGTGAATGAATGCAAGAAGCCCCGCGGAAGATGCCTTCCCCTTACCTCCTGGACGGGCAGGCACAGAGGCAGCCTGGCCATGCTCAGCCTTGCTCCTGCCCAGGCGAGGAACCATCCCCATCCTTTTCCCTGTCTCCAGCACAGACACCCTGGCACTGTCAGCATGAAAGCTGTCTAGGAAAATTTAAGTAATAGTGGAGTGTGGATAGAGCTTATGAATATTCATGAGCAAGGGTCCTAGCAGCCAAGCTAAGCACAGAATTACAGCAATTATCTGAACGATTTACACACACACAAAGCCAGCCCTAAGCAAAATTATTGAGGAGGCTGGAAAGCGGCCGTCCCTCTGTCTGGCAGCACCCCGCTTCCTGCCTGCATGCCCTGCAGGGACTCCTGCTCTCTGCCTGCCGGGGACAGTCTGAGCCAACTCCTTCGAACCAGCTCTCTGCCCAGCGCCTCCCTTGGTGACAAGTCTCAGATGACTTAAGCTTCTTCCTCTCAATTTAGCCGTCTGCAGTCACCGGAAGCTTAAGCAGCTAGCCAGCCCAGTGGCCAGCCGATCTAGCAGGCCAGTCCTGAGGAGGTGTAAATCCACCCTGCCACCCTGTTTCAGTTCTGCTGTTGGTTTCCAGCCTCATGGAGAGGCCTTTTGTTACATGGTCCCTGAACTCGCTTGCAGGAACAGGAGGCTAGATGTGAATTTAGTCAATAATTAAAAGGATGTGGAAGGGTGATGAGAGCTTGAGGGTGAACTTGAGGTTCACAGCACTGGGGCAGGAAGGGACTTCACAGGCCATTTAACCTGGCATTTCCTATAGTGAGCTTCACACAAAGCTAATAGGAGATCAGGTAACACCTTGTCCTGTGCCTGCAAGAAAGTGATACTCGTGGGTTAAAAATTATTCATGATCAGAATCTTTAATACTACATTGTGCATTTCTAAAAGCTGGATGTAATGTTAATCACTTTAATCTTGTGTACAGAAGTTTATTGTCACAAGGAAACTTTAAGATTTCTTATCCTAGCCTGGGTGCAGTGGTGTGAACCTATAATCCCAGCCACTCAGGAGGCTGAGGCAGGAGGATCACAAGTTCAAGGCCAGCTCAGCAACTTAGTGAGACACTGTCTCAAAATTTAAAAACAAAAAATATATGTGGGGATGTGGCTCAATTATGGAGTGTCCCTAGGATAGTTCCCCAATATCAGACACACACAATTGGGTTAGCAAAAATAATTTGACATATTTAAATATATGCATACAATATGCACTGTTCAAATCAAGGAAGTCAGTATTTTTCCTGTACACAATCTTTTAATGAATAACCAGAGGAGAAAAGCCTGAAACTACCATGCATGAAGTAAAGATAGGGGCTGGACCTGCTGGTGCCCAAACTGGCTCAGTCCACATTGTGCACATGTGTCTGTAGGCAGGGACAACTCAAACCATACTGATTTTCTAGAAAGTGAAAGTGGATATTTGTGATGTATACTGCTAATTGTTCTGCAAAATCCAGTCTCCTGTAATTACGTGGTACAGCAATGTTCATCTGGGCACATGGTCACTGTTTCTGGGCAGTGTGACCATGAGGTGAGGTCCTGACTAAGCAGAGACCAATGAGGAGAATGGAAATACAGTCCATTTGGCATCACTTCCTCGGAGGGAAATAGTGTACCCTCCCTGTGCATTGGCTGATCCTAGCTGGACCAGAAAACTTGTATAAGACAGGGTGGACTCGTGTTGAACCTAGCTGATTTGCAAGCAGAGGTGAAATGTAATGCAGAAAAGCACCAAAGATTTCCCATGAGATGCATGATGATGTCAGATGATCCAAAGGAGCTCAGCACCTAGGTACAAGGAGTCAGGCGGGCAGCATGTGGGCACCGCTGAAGAGGAGAGGTGGTTTTCAGCTCAAGGATGGAGTTATGGGTAGTAATGGGTTTCACTATGATACTGCACATGGAAACTACCAGAAGAGTGTCCAGAGCTCACAGTTATGAATTGTGTCCCTCCCCCTCAGATATCACGTGGAAATCCTGATTCCCAGTGTTTCAGAACGTGGCCTTATTAGGAGTAGGGTTGCTGTGGTTGTCAAGACGGCTGCTACTGGAGCAGGTCAGACCTAATCCAGTATGACTGGTGTCCTTGTGAAAAGAGGGAATTCGGACACAGACTCAGGCAAAGGGCAAATGTCACATCAAAATTAAGAGTTATGCTGCCACAAGCCAAGGCACTACCAGAAGCCAGGAGAGCCTGGGAACCCTGCCCTAGTGCCTGCACAGAGACGTGCCTGCACCAGAAAGCAAGACAGGATGTGTCTCTTGCTTTGAACCACAGAGTTGTGGCACTTTTTAACAGAAGATCTAGAGAAAGAATGCACTTTTTAAGTCTCTGAGAAGAGGATATTTCAAGGAAATCACAAGTCCAGCTTCCAAAAACCTGGGGTATTTCTCTCCACGTCATCTCTGAGCCTCCATGCTACTCCAGGTGGCAGAGAAGGCTGTTTATACCCTCTAGGAAGCATCTCCCTGGTGAAAGGAACTGGGGGATGAGGGCCCTGGCCAGGGCAAGGATGAGCTGCTCCCAGCAATGTCCCAGCATCCAGGACTGTCAGGCAGGTCACCAAGTGCTGCCCTCACTGCCACATCCGGAACGCCTGGCAAGGGTGGCCCAACACCACTCGTCATGGCCATGGGCAGTGGCCCCCACAGCGGCTCTCAACTTTGACATTTCTAGGTATTTGGCGCTGTGGGATCCCTCTCCTCATCTGTAGGTTCCCCAAGGGTGAGCAGCAGTGTCAAGTTTAGTTAGCAGCTGGCTGAACTGTGAAGCCATGTAGAAACCTGAGGGCAAGGATGGTTCATTGTTCAGAAATCCTGGAATTAGATCTGGATCAAAAAATGAATGGTATTCTTTGAAGGGGAGAACACATGTGTGCTATATGGAGGGGCAGGCAGATATTTGGGTAGCCACAGGGGCAGACTATGGTAGTTACTTCAGGATTTCACCTGGTATGCACCCATCTGACTAACAGGTTCCACCTGAGAATGTGACATGCTCTGTGACTCGACTGTGGCCGATGGAATGTGCAGAATATATGCAACTTCAGGGCCTTCTCTCCCTTTGGCTCTTACCACCCCGCTCACTGCATGTGCATATGTGGGAAAAGCCAGAGCAGCCACTCTGCATCATGGAGAGGAGATTGCGCGTGGAGGCTGCAGGCTGGAGGGTCCTATCCACAACAGAGCTGCAGAGGAGACGGAGAGGCCAAGAAGACATCAAGGCCAGCCGGAAGAGTCAGGTTTGGGTGCTGGTCCCAGTGCTTCTTCTTACTGACAATGCTCTTTCCATCACATGAGGCAGCCATCCAGTTACACACACAGACACACACACACACACACTCAGAAAAACCTTAAATGTGTATGATAATCTTGAATAACAGTGATCTTCAAGAAAAATACAAGTAGTCATATGACTGATCAGTGGTTGAAAAAAATATATATGAAAAACACTAGTTTCTGTATTAGATGAATAAAAATTAAAAATATTTGAGTAGGTAGTCAGAGAGAAGAAACACAGTGACCAATAAACCTCTGAAACACAAAAATCCACAAACACAAAAAATCAGTTTCCTAACTATTTATGTTGGCAAATAAATCAGAAATCATGTAAATGTCACAAACATGATGTAATGGTTAAGTAACTGGTGATTCACACATGAATGAACAGTATTTATACATTAAATATTGCTATAATGGCAAGTTACTAATGTGAGGCATGGTTTATGCTAAGCTTTTTTTTTTTTTTTTTGGTACCAGGAGTTGAACTCCAGGACACCCGACCACTGAGCCACATCCCCAGCCCTATTTTGTGCTGTATGTAGAGACAGGGTCTCACTGAGTTGCTTAGCACCTCACCGTGGCTGAAGCTGGCTTTGAACTCGCGATCCTCCTGTCTCAGCCTCCAAGCCTCCAGGATTGCAGGCGTGGCCACAGCCCCCCGCTGGTTTGTGCTGGTTTTGAAAGAAGCAGCCAAAGCTCACTGTGTGGAGCGTGTGCAGCATTATGAACTCGACACTGAAGGGTGTCCGACTCTGTCCTGTCTCTGAATTGCCATCTCACAAGGAGCTTCCACTCATCCTCGTGTCCCCCACACTTGCTAGAATGGTACATAATAAATTTGTAATCAGAAAATGAATACTTAAACTCACCACTGCTTCCAAATTCAGGGGAAGAAACTGTGGCCCTGACACATGGGGCTCCCAGGATGCGTCTCTGAGAGCCGCGGTCTCCTCCACCAGTTCACCCCTCTGGCGGTTCCCTGAAGTACAGCCCTGCTTGGTCTGAGGGCCGCATGCTCTTGGTCGCCAGCTCTTCCTCCTCCTGCTCTGCTGAGCTCGCTGCTTGAAGACTTGCGGGAAGGGAGAGGTGAACACTGCCTGGGAGGCCAGCGCCCTGGGCCACACCAGGAGATCCTGCAGCAGGGCTAGCAGCACCCTGATTGCAGCCTGTCCCCAGCGTGGTGAGCCCAGGGGCAGCTCCACCGTGCCCAAAGGACCCAGCAGGGCGGCGCCTCCTGAGCTAGCATGATGTTGGCATGATGACGATGGCGGGGCCAGGGGCTCACACTTTGCAATTGCTTTTTGTCTCCTGTCTCTGGTGCTTCACTTTGATTACATTTTACAAAAGTTATATGTCCACATAGATTGGAAAATGAATAAATGAGTTAATAGAAGACTAAAGCAGGCAGACGTTTGGTTCTTCACCAGAGATTCTCTGAGAAGCACTGTGAGGGCAGCCATCACCCTGCTGGCAAGGAAGGAGCATGTCCTACAGAGCAGAGGGCCCTGAGGATGCTGCAGGAAAGAGGGCCTGGAAGAAGGTGGGCTTCCGGGGTGACAGTGGGAAGGGAGTTCCGAATGGTGACTCCTGTGCTCGGACATGTCCACCCAGAATGAAAGACTTCAGCCACAAGCGGGTCCTTCTGCCCCCTCCGGCAGTCCTGCCTCTCCACCCCGCTCTCTGTCCTCGCTGTGAAGCGAGGGCAGGAGGACCCAGGCGTTCACGGAGATCAGCCTGCTCTCTGCAGGCCTCTCCTCCGGAAAACTGACACCAGAGGCCACTTGGGAAAGCACAGGAAGATGTCCAGTGTGTGTGCCAGGCTCCAGCTGTGTAGATGCTTTCTGGGTTTTGGCTAAGTAGAACTTTTTGGTTTGGTACAAACAACAAAACCACCATTCTCACTGTGGCCTCCTCCCCCTTGCCCTGCATGATGCCTCAGCTCCCAGAGGAGGGGTCACATGGCCAAATTAAACTAAGGAAGGTGTGAGGGAGAGAACTTTCCTTCTCAGAATAGAAGCTCCCCTGCCCCGAGAGTGGATTAATCCCACCTTGCTGTGGCATGAGATGTGGAATTGCTCCCTTTGTTTTGTTACAAGTTTGGAAGCATCCTGATTCTTACATTTATTACTTGATCTTATAAACCAAGACTTGCGATGCTTTCCACATTTTGCTCTCATGCTGTCTTTTAAGATGGGCATCTTCCTGGACCCCTGGGACTGTCTAGCACAAGGTGTGCACATGACACACACAGGTTGGGCAGAGTGTCTCTGATTCCCAGAAATACAAGAAAAACTGTGTTCACATAGAGGTCCTTATGGCTGGTTCCCTCCGTTCACCAGAGGATTAAGTTAATGAGCCCAAGGTCAGGGGATCAATCACCATAGGAGCCACTTAAGCCTAGGCCAGGGCAGAGCTCTATGCCAAGCAAAACAGTGATCCCAGACGGAGCCAGCTTCTCTGTGTCAGTCACCAACACAAATGGAACCAAAAAGAAAATGCAAACGTCCTCATGGTTTCCAACCCACAACTACAAAACTACCACATGGTCACAGCCGCCATGGACTCCTCCCATCATTAGATGTCTCAGGGCTTCCAGTGGTTTACCTATCCCTTCATTCTCTTCAAATACTGTTTACCACATCATCCCTTGAAGGAGGGAGTTGGGTCTCTTATTTAACTTCAGAGATAAAGAAACTAAGACAAAAAAAAAGTATTCTTGGAATGGTAAGTGTCCTGTCTAGGACTCCAGCCCAAGGCTGGCAAGCGATGCTCAAAAATCCATGCTGAGCAACATGGAAAGGTGGGCTTTTCATTGTGCATAAAAGACAAGCCTTCCTGTGCAGCTTGTATCCAAAGGCAGAAGTAGGCTGTTACCTCAGGAGTGAAGAGCAAAGCTGGTTGAGAAACACCCTTCAGACTCCACAGAAGGTGTCACGGGCAGATCTGGGCTGTGGGGAAAGGCGAGCTTGCGAGGTGTCCGGCAGAGCAGAGCAGGCTGTGCTGCTCCACCAGCCTGCAGAACAGCCGCAGGCCCTCACTGGGATGCGTCTAGGGAAGGCGTCCTTGCGAGCTGCAGGTCCCCCAAGTCACCAGAGGCCTATTGCTACTGCTGCAATGGGAAGGCCTAGGCCTGACTTGGATAAGAACCCCAGTGGAAGGGCCCGTCACAGGCTGAGTTCTCTGCGAGGTGACTTTGCAACAGGTTGGGAATAAAGATGTCTGCTCCATACTGCCACCTCTGACACGAGAGGGGCCAGCCCACGGGGAGCTCGGAAAGGAGCCCGACAGCGGTCCACAGCGCTCTGAAGTACCTTTGCCTTGACCTCCACGCGGGCAGCCTGAGAAGAACAGGAGCCGGAAGGTGCCCTCAGCAGAGGCAGTCCCTGGAGGAGCAGAGAACTGCCCACTGTCCACTGTCCCGTCTGCTGCAGGAGCAGGAGCCCTTCCTGAAGGCGGGTCCGTAGGCAGACTGCCATTCCAACTGGATCCATCCCGATCAGTGAGAGAGGCCAGAAACAGTGTCCACACTTATAAAAGGAGTCACATAATTATGAAAGCAGATACCTTCTCAGAAACAAAAAACCATGACGTGGAAATTCACAGCAGCAAAAGGGCAAGCGACAGAGATGAAGTGGCTCTTAACAAGCGGCCAGGAAACCAGGACCCGAGCCAGGCGCTGGGGCCACGGCAAGATGGTCCACGTGGTCCTCAGGCTCACTGAGTACAGAGGCACCAAGACCTGCATGGGAACAGGCCTGGTTCCTGAGCCTTGCAGTGCTGGGAGTGTCCTTCATACACGTCCTGCCATGGGTGGACTGGATGGGCGCATGCTCCCCAGGAGGGTAGCCTGGACCCGTGTTCACTGTGTCCTCCTGGGCAGTGGAGCAGCCCCATCATCCAACCTCCCTTGGTCTAAAGCCCTTGTGTGCAGCCGTCTAGGCAGCTTTGGACACACCCTAATAGGATGTGCTGCACAGTCAGTGCAGGAGACATGCCACGGCACGTGCAGTGTGCTGGGCACAGGCCTTGGGGCAGGACGGATCTGCTCTTGTACTAACTCTGTTGGCCAAGCAAGCTGCTCATGCTTTATTTTATTTTATTTTATTGTATTGCATTGTATTTTTTCTCTACCAAGAATGTGTCTGCCATGCCCAGGATCTCATAAAACACTGCTCCTCTTGCCACATTCTGCTCACAGATGCGGAAGTCCCCAAATGTCTAAGTGCCACGGCTGTCATCAATGCCTGGACCCACCTCTGGAGACCCTGGAGCCCTGGATGTTCCACAGCAAATACAAAAGGAAGGCTGATGCCCCTCGAAGGCTCAGTGGGTCAGGGTGCCCTCTGGTTGGCTCAGACAAGGCTGAGATCGTGGAGCTGCTTTGGGGCTGCGTGTCTGCGAGGGTCGAGCACTTGTCCCCGCAGCACCTTCCAGTTCCCTCTCCTGCCATGACAGCTCTTCACGTGTGGTCGCTCTGACCGGCAGAGGAGGCATCACCAAGACAGAATTAGCCAAGAACTTGGAGTCTGATTCAGCCTCCATAGTTTATTTTTCCTCTTGATTTCTTAGTATTTGGTGACCTACTTCATTTGACAGTGAACTCCAAATGGTTTCCAGATTGATCTGGACTTTATCAGACATTTAGGCAACAAAAGTACTCCTTGACCCTCCTGAGAATTGAGCTGCTCCAGATCAAACAAGAGCCAATACCATACAATCCATGGGCCAATTAAGAAAGTATGACACGGAATTATTCTAAGACAAAAGAACAAATATATAGTACCACTGGCTCTGTGAAGGGTCATAAAAACTAAATGATGAATAAACATAGAAGAAAACCATAATATTAAGTAATGAAGATTTCACTCCAGGCTGAGAGAGAGAATTTCAAATTGCTCCCTCAAGTCCAGTTTTAAACACTTGACCATTTGAGTTTATCATCTGTTAGCTCTTCTAATAAGATCAAACCGCAGCCGTGGTCGAGGCGGCTTGGCTCCCGGCCTCCTCACTGGCCAGGAACATACAGTTTTGCAAGTGATCAGATGACTTGCTCAGTGTTGCTCCAGACAGCGACAGTGAACTCTCTCCTGACGTGGCGTGGCACTCTCCACAGCACTGGGGCTGCCTCTGCAGTCATTTCCTTCATAGATTAATTATTTCCATTTGGTACAAGGTGATCATTTGCCAGTTCGAATGGCATGAACAAAATTGGCGGCTGCCAAGCTGTCCCTGGGGATGCTTCTGCAGGATACAGCTGCGATACCACATTCCTTGCCCACACTCCTCCTTGTGCAGCAGAAAGGGCCCTTAGCCTTGCTCATTTTACTGTGAGGGAAAAGAGGTGCTCACACTGGCTGTTGACTGGAAGCACCTGCTAGGGTATATTAAGACAGTAGGTCATTGGTCTCAATCTTAGATTCAGATGTGGTCGATACAGAACGTAGCTTGCGCATCACACTGTAAAGTTCCCCGGGTGATTCTAACATGAGGCAACGTTACAAACCCAGTGCTGAAGTCTCAAGCAGATCAGGTTCCGTGAGAGTCATCGCGAAGTCCTTCAGTGCATTAGAGAACCACCTGGATTGTCTTGTGGGACACACAGTCGGGACCCATCCTGCTAACACTGTCCTGTAGTCTGGGCTGGGGACCTGATGGTTCTGATGTAGCTGGTCAGCAGTTAGGAGTTTTGAAACTCCAGATTTTTAGCTCCTGAAATGTGGAAAAATTAGAGAAATAGATTATCTCAGACTTTGGGAGTCATCTGACCCCTCTTGAACTACCAGGACCTCCCAGAAGGCTTATTTCAGAAAGTTCACACCAGTTAGACATCCTCTTAGCATCATAATTTAGTAGTTCTCTTCCAGGCCCTGTGAAGTGCCTGGAACACAGGAAAGGCCAGAGACTATAACTGGTGTCCATCTGTGGCATCTGAAAATCGGCACCGGTCAGAACTCTTCAACAGAAAACCCCACTTATGCTCTCCCCTTTCCACTCAATACCCTTGGCAGCTGGATGAGTTTACCACCCTCATCACCTCTAACCCTACACTAAAGGTAAGGCCTGAAGCTCATTTGTGCTTAATGCCAAATACGTACACTAACTTAAAATGCTACCTCTCTTAATGAAGTTCATGTTTATGTCTGACTTACAAAAAGATATGCAAGTCAGTTTAAGGCAAGTTGCAGATTTATTCTTTACCATAAGCATGATGGGGGAACTAGGGAGAGGAAAATAAGACAAATCCTATTTTCAAAATGCTTGCAACTCTTCCCGAGAGAGCTGTTAAACCAATACACGCTATTCAGTGTCTTTTAACAAGTGGAGTGAGCTATACTGAAGATTCCAAAGAGTGGTCACCTCAAGTTAGACGGGTTAGTCAAGGCCTGCACAGAAGACCAGACCTGACGCGAGTCATGGAGATTCATAGGCATTTGACAGTGAAAAAGGATGACAAAGTACACCCGGAGAGGATACACAGGAGCACGACAAACCCACCTGATGTGAAAGCTATCGGCCTGGCCCACGGGGCAGGCTCAGATGTCTTCGTGTTGAAAGTTTGCAGGAGGCGTGAAAGTTTCCCGATGCCAGGAAAGGGATGCGGGCTTCTCTGTTCGGCTGGGGTCGTGGGATGACAGGCCACACCAGGCATGTTTTGGAGATGTGCGCAGATATTGCAATGGGTTTAGTGGGCAAGAACCCAGGCAGAAGAGACTGAGTGGTCTGAGGAAAGACCCGTGGAGCCCCAGGAGGCCCCTGTCAAGTCAGCCAGCGATGAGCATGGAGGCCACATGAACACAGGTGACAAAAATGAGGCAAAGACTTGGGCAGTGGGACAAAGGTGATTGAAAACTGAGATGCCAGCAAAGAGTGGATGAGGTTTTCATTTGGAGTAGGAAGAGAGAAAATATAGAATCATTCCAAAGTTTTTCTAAGTTTTTCCAGTAAAGAAACATAAGCAGTTGACTCTCCTTTGAACCATTTCTTCAAGGTGGGAACCACCTTTTACTCTCTACCTGCGTCCCTGTAGAACATTGCACTGGTAGAAATTTAAAATTACCAAACTTTTCACAATACAAAAACTTCTTTCAAAACAACAAAACCATCAATTACATGAAGCCCGTGTGTCGTCTAGCATCACGAGCTCCACGTGGAGGGCAAGGTTACAGTGATGATTCCTCTGGGTGAGTGGAACAAGTTTTCCTGGCCCATTAGGACCAGCCCCTTTGGTTTTGCTATGAGATGTATAGGGGGATCCTCAGGCCTCTGGAGAGAGTTCTGAGCTACTGCACAGTACTAAATGAATGTCTCCCCAGCCGGAGCAAACCATGACATCTTCAACTAAGAAAAATATTTGCATTTTAAATAAACACATGCATTTTAATGTAGAATATACATTTTTTAAAAAGAACTCTATTGTCTCTCTTTTTTCATTCATTTCCTAAATATACCTGTGGATTGCCTACTATGAAGTCTGCATTATTCTGGAAATGACATGTTTCCTTGATATCATGAAATTAAAATAGTTTTGGGGAGGCACAGTATAAGCAATGCAATTTTAAAAAAACTTGTATATTCCCTTTGAAATTCTGTAAACGAAAGAAATGAAGGGGTCTGGGGAGAGGCCTCAGGAAGCTTCCTTCATTTGGATGTTCAGTGAAGATACCTCTGAAGATGGTGTTTAATCCAAGCCCTAAAGAAAGAGGAGACAGCATGAGGAGTGTGTGTATGGGGGGGTGGTTCTAAGGAAGGACCAAGGTCCTGAGGCAGAAAGAGCTTACCTCAAGTAAAACCTTGACCCATGTGTGCAAATCTCGGCAAGGCAAACAAAGGGAGCTGTGAGATAAACTTGTTGGCTTTAACCTCCATGTTCTTGATTTGACTCTGAGATCGCCAGAGCTTAGTAGAGTAGACCAATGCAGCCTTCCTCTGGATAGTGTGTGAAAGGTGGATCCAGAGGCCACATGTAGAAGGGAGGGCGCCAGGCAGGTTGCCCTCCCAGGAGGAGATAAATTGCTCTCTCTCAACAAGGTGGTGATGAGCCAGAAATAAACACCTGGGTGGACTCAAGACCATCTGATCCATTATGGCTGATGTTGTTGGGTGGAATATAGGAAGACGAAAGAGCAGAAACAAAATCATTCTCAGGCTTTGGGTGCTGTGACTCTTGTGGTATGGAAAACAGTGAAGAGAGGGATAAGTGATTGGATTTGGGGTGAAGGAAAAACTCAAGAATTTAGTTGTGGAAATGTGAGATTGAGACATGTAGTGACGGTGTCTGCAGGGCGGGCGGAAGTCCAGCACGCAGACGGGAATTGGAGGAAATTAGCAGGTGGTATAAAAAGTCATGGGAATAAACGAAATCACCCAGGGGCTCAGGGTGGAGGAAATCCGGCAAGTGGAGGAAATCCGGCAAATGGCCCGAGAAGTCAGAGTAAGCGAGACAGTGTGCTGTCACCAGAGCACAACTTGAGAATTTCCAAAGGGGCGACGGAGGTAATTTTGTCACCATTTTTAAGAAAAAAGAAAAGCATGCATTTGAGGGGAAGGATTGGAGAGAGGACAAAAGTCACAATTAAGGAGAGAGCAGGGTAGCGAGGGAACGGAGGCCATGCAGGTGGGAAGATGTGGACCAGAGTGCCCTTGGCAGTAGCCTCCCTTGAGGGAGAGACAGCCCTCAGAACAGAGAGGAGAGGGCTGCCGGGCTCAGCTCGCAGAGCCGGAGGTGGGGAGGCGTAGCCCCCAATGACGATGCCATCTGTTGAGGGTGTGAGGGGCAGGGGGTGTGCAGAGGCAACATGGTGGTGGGTTTGAACAGAGAAAAGAAGACCCAAGTGGTGCCAAGTGGGAGAACATGCTTATTAAACAAAACAAAACAAAAGAACCAATACGATGTCCTAGAACTGTGGCGTGAGATTCATGACATTAGTCGGAGGTACAGTGGGTGACAGTGCTGGGCTCTCTGTCTCGTGTCTTAGATGTTCCGCAGCGTCCACCTCCACACAAGGCCTGGGGACGAGTCCACTTGGATCTAAACTGTACTGCCGTTTTGAGAAGGAAAAGGAAGAAGAGGTAAAGTGTCAAAGAGATGAAGGTGTCTGTGAGGGAGAAGGTACTGTCGGGAGACTGCAGGCAGGTCTCATGGTTCAAACCCAACCTGCCCTGCCACCCTGGGGTTTGCGAGGCCTCCCGTGGGAGGAGCACACGACTCTGTCCCCTCCCTGGACCCTGTTATTCCATCACCTACCTCAGGTCGGGCTCCTCCCTCGGGCTCCAGGCCGATGCTGCTGCCCTGCTCCCTGACCCTGACTCCAATGAGGGTCACGGTTTGCTGGATTTTTCCAGGGCCTCTTCCACGGCCCACCTCCAAGCACTTCCTGCCCTGTCTGGTCTCCCAAGCCCAAGATAGGTCACAGCTGAGTAGCCCCTGCTTTGAAGGTTGCTCAGGGGGCCTGGCTCACCAGGTACTGAGGAGGCTACACAGTCAAGTGTGCCTCCTCCTAGGCTCGACGCACAATGGGAGATGGCCTGGAGTCCAGGAGGCCGTTACACCAGGGGCACTGGCTCTCAGGGGACCAGTAGCTGACAAAGAACTCACCTCAGCCAACTTAAGTGACTTCTCCCCAAATGTACCTCAGACTCTCCTTAAAAATCTGGGCGCATCACCTTCTGAATATTTTACTCCCAACCTGAGACGTCTAGATGATTTTAAGGTGCACTGAATCTAAAGTGGAAATCTTTCCCGAGGTATAAGAGGTACTAGAGAATGTATCGTGTCCCTTGTCAACTTCATGCAAAAGCTCAATGCGAGGGTGTTTGTAGGTAGGGTCTTTGGGATGAATCAGGCTTTGATGAGGTCAGGTGGGCTGGTGGTGTCCTAAGAAGAGGCCTCAGAGCACTCTGTGACTCTCTGCCTGTCTTCATCCCTTTTTCTCCATGTTTCTCTTTCTCCACAAATGCAGGACATCAGGGGAAGTTGGTCATCTGCATGCCAATGAGGGGCCCTCACAGAGAATCGACTGAACTACTGACTTGAGCTTGGGTTCCCCAGCCTCAGCAAGAAATGAATCTCTGTTGTTGAATCCACCCATGCTGTGGTGTTTTGCTACGGCAGCCCAAGCAGACTAACACAGAAGGTGGAAAGCTGTCTTCCAAGACAAGTCTGGCGGGCTGCGGCATCCCCGCCTGCAGGAGGACAGTGCAGCCTGGGTTCCTTTTTTGCTCCTCCCGTGGAGGACCCAGCACACCTTGCTCACTCAGTCGCCTGTTTTCATTCATTACCTGTTCTTAGTGAAAAAGGAATTTAAGTAAGTGAATGGTGAGCTAGATCAAATCACTCTCTAGAGCTCTGGGGGTGTTTCGCGCTCCCTGGATGGTACATAAATGCCTGAACATTTGTATACAAATTGAGCAAACATGCAAATCAGTAGTCCGGAACTAAAAAGACACAGAAATGATCTTGAAAATTACATTTAAGAAAAAAAATTATAGTATCATGTTGGTAGACACAAAAAGCTTTGATGGAAGCAGCTGTTAAATTGTTAATTGAACATAAAGATGGAGCTGATGGTTCAAAAATGATCAAGTAGGGTGCAGATACTCTGCGCCCGGAATAGCACAGGCTGCGCCCACTCAGCCCCATCCACGGCTGTAATTTCGGGCTGCATTCTATCGACATTAGCAGAACTGTTAATAAATCACGCCAGCAAGAAATGAGGAATTGAAAACCTCCAGGTGTTGGAAAATGCCTCGAGTATCCTTCCCACATGTGCTGTAGAAGTCATGTGAGTTCACGAATGTGACTTGGTGAGCCTGGCTGAGCTCCACAGGACAAACTCAGTCATAGGTTAGGACAGTTATGGCGCTCACTCCTGCCCCCATCCTCAGACCCTCTCAAATCCTCTGCGTACATAAGGCGCCTGTGCCCCCTAGCCAAACATTTTTTGTTCTTACCAAACATGGATTGCTACCCCTGCCCCCATTTCCCTCTCCTTCCCTGCCAAAGCACAGAGAGGTTTTTGTTTGTGTGTTTCAGCTAATAGAATGGTTAAGGAACTAGTTAGGAAAGCTGCTTGTAAGGTCTTGAGGCTTGAAGGACTGCTCTTAGTCTTACAGTTAAGAAGGGATGAGCCACAGGCTGTGATCAGAACGCAGACTCCACCCATGGTGTCAATAACCAGTGGAGTGGCAAAAATGGAGGAGCTGGTAAAAGCCATCTGGAAAACAGGCACGCTTCTCCAGGAGAGCTACAGGATAGGAGGCGTGATGACGCTTGAGATTTAAGTCCCTCATTCTTGGGTCTTTGACATGGTGTCGCTGCATCTTAACATCATAGGAATGATACACACAAGGGCAGAGGTGACCTGATAACCACACTCCAAAGTCTGCCCACTGGATGGGGCAATCCTCCTCCTTGACTCCATCCAACCAACTTCCAAATAGAGGTAACCAGCCCTGCTCTGCATTTCCCAGATGGGTTATGTTTAATACTTTCCAAATACATGATCAGTGCAAGGACACACCCTGAGTCTTCACACACACACACACACACACACACACACACACACACACTCTCTCTCTCTAATACAAGAATCAAAACTCAACAAGATGGCCTGAACACAGTAGGATGTTTTCAGCCCAACAAGAGGACAGCACTGTGGCCCTAACACGAGGCTCTCTCTCTGCTTCTATGTGGAGATGGCAATGGCCAATGCTTAGATTTTAAGATCATTGTAGATGTGGAGAGGAGGAGATGGCCATCAGAAGAGCCTTGAGCTGACTAGGATGGAAGGAGCCTCTGCCTGAAGGCTTAGCCCTTGGGCAGAACACACCACACCTCTGTGAGTATTCCCAAAGGCCTCTGCTTGCCAGCCATTTCCCACAGAGTGCCATGCTGATGGAATAACAAGGATAAGTCAAATGCCTTGTGACTCCAAGACCAACTCATCAGAGGAGAGAGAATGGGGAAGTCACTGGACCTGATTCAAAAGCAAACCCCTGAAGCGCCCAACCCAGGATCCACCAGGGCTGGGTGTGTATAGTTCCCTGAGCGTCAGCGCCTCATTTGTATGATGAGGACAACAAGGTCCTCACATCATGAAGTGGCCGTGAGGGCTGCATAACATGTATAAGTGACTACTACACAATGAGCACCCATGTGACATGTAGCACACGTGACACGTGATATAAGGCTACCTGTCATATTTTCAGGGGGGCTTATTTTATAATGCTTCATATTTCTTGTGCATCTGTATCAGAAAAAAAAATAAAACCCAAATTTATTATCTTCCCCCAAAATAACAGAGTAAGACCATGATGGAGAGGGGGTAAGAGCCAGAGTTTTGTTGGAAAGACAGCCATTTTAGTTCAGTGTAGAAGAGTGACTCTGGAAATATCCAGCTGTGTTGATGTCTCACCAGCATTAGTAAAATTATATGGGAGCTACAGCAATGGTAGCTCTATTAACTTTACCTAAAGAAACCACTTGGAGCACTAGATGCAGTTCTGAATCCCACTGACTAAGGGATATTTAGCAGAGGTGGATTGGATCTAAAAGTGAGAGATGGAATTTGGAGTGAAGAACAGAGGATACGAAAACAACATTCAGGAGCACAACATAACTACCTTCGATTATTTGTTAGACTGTCCTGGGAGGGATAGAAAGACTCTGAGGGGCTTTGAGGAGCAGACAATCTGGTACAAGCTAAGTGAACAGAAATAATTCCAAAATAGGAAGAGAATTTCTAATACTTGGAAGTATTCAAAATAAAACCACGTGCCTTGCAAGCTCAGAAACCATGCCACTGTCATTCTATTCAACAAAATATATGTTACTCAACACACCAGGTTACGAACTGTGAGGACTGCAGGCTTCCATGAGGTGCTGCTTCTGTCCTCAGGCGGGGGAAGCAGAGGGAAGGAGAGCGATGGATGTTCCCACGCGTTTGTCAGAGTGGTTAGATTCTCCCCCTGGTCCCTGAAAGAAAAGTCTTTAAAGTCTAGATAAGAATACAACATTTTATTTGAGAGAGAAAGAGATAAATGCCAAAGTCAAATTCAAGAATAAGATTCAACAATTAACAAGAATAGAATAAAGAATTTTCTATTCTACATTGTTCATTCGGCATTTTCAAAGAATGACTTTTAAAGGATGTAATTAGGGGTAATGAGGTACAAAATTTCATGTACAAAAAATGATCTTGTTAAGGGCAGTTTAGGCAGGAAGTGCAGCTGAAAATGAATTTTAACTCTTTACTAATTCTATGCCAATGCTATGTACCTCTGACTGTTCATGATAGCACTCCAGTGACGTTTTAAGAAACTCAGGAATTCACCTGAGTCTGGAATAGCCAGTTCCCTTTGGTAGCACTGTCTGCTTCCCTCTGTGGCCAAGTGGCTGAATTTTACCACGATCGTGTCAACACTCATGCCTCATACACTTTCTTGCCCATGTTCACCAAGTTTGGAGGCCTAGACCCAATGCTGCAATGCTCGTCCCAGAGACTGTGCCTCTCAACCCGTGGTGTGGAGGGAGTCAGGCTCCGCAGAGCTCAGGACTCTCCCTCTGTCCAGTCTAACACTCTGGATCAAAGAGCAGGACACTGAGGCCTGAGGGCAGACCCCAGGCACGGATGGCCCCAGGACCCCATGTTTTCAAAACACTTCTCACCTCTAATCTTGTACTATAGCCCAAGGAAAACTAAATATCAAACATTTAAAGTCAAAATGGTATACATGTCAGTTTCGCCATTTCAGGGAAGTGGGGAATACGGGATGTGACATTGATAACTAGGGAGACGGGAGAATTCAAGTTCTCATGCTAGGCTGAGTCTGTACAGTGCACAGTCTGTGAAGTCTGAGACGATTCTCATTTCAGTATTCGCTTCAATACACATTTTACTGAACCCTTTCCATGTGCCACTATTGACCAGACCCTAGAACTCCTCTCCCACACACTCTCCGGCTGAGGGAGGAACTGACAGTTGCCAGTTCGTCTACCATAGAGGGAGTGGAAGGCTCAGTAGCAGGTGGCAGAGAATGTGTCTGGCCAGGAGACGCGTCAGAACCCTGGGGCTGTGCAAGGCAAAGCTTTCTGACACAGGCTACTACTTGGGGAAAGAAAACAACTTAGTAATATTTAAAAATTTCCTAAGAGAAGGAAACATCTAGCCAGTTGCATTGTTCCATCCTGGACCGTAAACAATTTCTAACTTGGAGTGTGCATTTTCAAAAGCTATGGTTTACTCAGATCTGAGCCCCATCCTGTCTCTTGGATTCTTCCATGGAAACAAACCACTCCAGTTTCATGACTTAGTCACATCCAAAGGACCCATCCATCCAGACTCGGCTAAAAATAAAGGCATGTACCACACACTGAAGACGAGCAGGGCGAGCTCACCATCCAGCTGCAGGCTGGTCTTGATTTCATGCTTTTGTTCACAGGAGAACACACAGAATACCTGAAATATCAGAAAATTCTTTTACACTTAGAATGATTCTTTATTTCCAGAGTAAATTATATGCAGAAATGCCAGGAGAAGGAAGCAGAAAGGTGGTAAAAGTGAGGCTGCAGGGCACTGTGTGATTTGCTCTTTGATCTTTGTTCCAAAAGCTGCAGCGAGCCACCTCAAGAGTTAAGAATAAGAATAACATTACATTGCCTGTAAAAATGACGCAGGAAAGAAAGGCCCCCAGAACTATCATCCCATCCTCCAAAGGATGCCTCATCCAGAGACTTTTTCTCCACAGAAGATGCACCCCAGGAGGCAGCTGGGGATACCTCTGGTGCATGATCAGGCTCAACAGGGCTCAGTCCTTTCCCTTCCTCAAAGTCCCTTCCCTTCACCAGCATCAGCTGTCACATTCTTCATGGAGATACCTAGACACTGCCATTCATTTTTATTTTTGTTAACAATGAAAAATATAAGCAGTGAAAAGGTGGTTCTCTCTGTTCAACCGAAGTGTAAGTGCAGTGCTCGCCACTAGGGCAAGGCAGGGGGAGAGCTCTGTTAAACAGGGACTAAGGAGGAAACGGGCATCAGCAATGTCAGTTCAGCTACAGAGTCACAGTCTATGACTGTCCTTACCAGCTCTACCTTCAGTACAGCCTGAGAGTGGGAGGGGTCCTGCCTCTTTCTTCCTGAGCTCATCTGCCATGGTGTCACCTTTTCATAATCCCAAACAATAATGTACAGGTGTGTGGCAAAATACATCTACCTGAAAAGGAGAGAAGTTTACAACTAGTTTGCTGGCTGTGCTGGTTACTTGCTGAGCCGTGCCTGAGGATGCATGGAGAAGCAGGGAATGTGAAAGACAATGATCTCTCCCAGGAGGTGCATTCACAGGAGGTGCGGGTCCAGAGGGCGCGCTCACACATGCAGCTGCAGGGGTTTGCAACCCGCCCATATGTGGAACAAGCAAGGACCTATGGTGGGGACCTTTTTCAACACTCCATCCTCCTCTTCTCCCATTTCCAAGTTTTATATAGAGGAAGCTGTGGGAACTTGAGTTAACAGACCTGGAATCACATAAAACATCTGGAACATTACGACTGTGACAATTTCAAGTTCCTTAACTCTCTGAGGTTCAGTCCCCTGATCTGTGAGACAAAAATGGTAAAAATTTCTTCTACATGTTGATTTTAAACCTTAGTAAAATAATGAGAATTGGTAACTTAACATGAAGTCTTGACTCTCTCAAGCACTCTATACATTTTAGTTTCTGTCAATTTTCTCTATTCCTTCCTCTTTTACTAGAGCTAGGAGCCAAGTCCAGCCTGATACCCTTCAGAATCTATGACTTTAGGTAATGCTCTTAAGCCTGTTTGTTTGCTCTCAGAGAGGTGAATAATTTTAGTTTTATGGTTTAATACCCCAGAAAATAACAGTTAAAAATCAGAATAAACACATGGCTTTTCACACTGAGGAACCAAGTGAGAAGCATCCAACTAATTCTCATCTCTAGGAAAAACAAATAGTGTGTCCATGTGCTTGAGAATCGGTGGAAACAAGGGATCACCAACAAAACAGAACTGGTACAGAGATATGATCCATCATTTTGAGAAAGTCCACAGCTGTTATTTTTTTTTCTTTTTTAAAGTTAAGGCATTGTTTTAAAAAGTAAACTGTTTTCATTATAGTTTTGGCTACTGATTCACATTAACTTGTATATACCATGTATCGCCACTGAACTTTGGACCTTGTTGACTGGTACCTTCTCTGTAGCTTCTTTTAGCCATATAGACTCTTCAATTTAATATCCATTTCCTAGTTTGTAGGCACCTAGTATTGCAAACTCTACAAGCTCCTCTTTTGAAAGTGGTTGAACGCATACAAATGGTATCTACTTACGGTGGCGTAGCTCCATCTTTTTGACTTTATGATGGTCTGAGTGCCGTAGGCCTTCCTCAGTAGCCTGAAGGTGCTAGCCAAGGCCAGCCTAGATTCGAATTCTCTGCAGATAAGAAGGCAGGTGGAAGTGTTACCTCCAGAGAGCAATTGGAATACAGCAAATAAAATGAGACAAATTAAAATAATGTAAGATGAAGTAGTAAAATAAATGTAAATTGTGAAACTGTCCCTAGAACTCCAAGATGGAGAAGTTCCTGCACCAACCACAAGGGGGCAGATGAGCTTTGCACACATCCTCCCAGAGATACCTGGGGAACGTCCCTGGCTTTGAAAGCCAGAGGTTTTCTGAAAATTTGAGGGAGTTGATAACCTCAACAGCAGAACAGGCACCCTACTTCTGTCAAAGTGGGACTGCAATTTATCAGAAGAGGTCTCACATTGACCTTAAGGGTTTGGATGCTTTGGGAAAACCATTTCAGCACTGGTAGAGGAGATGCTCTGTGTCCAGAAAATGAGCTCCTTAGTCATATTGAATTTAAAGAAATAAAGCCTGTTAGTTCTGACTTTACATTAAAATCACTGTTGTGATTATTAGATGTTAAGTATCTAATTCCCTACAGATTGGTGGAATAAGAAGTTGAATCTTGTTTGTCCAAATATTTTCCTCAAGTACTACGTAGAAATGGACACATGGGGTAGTGCTATAAATATCTGTGCTTAAAAGAAAACCTACACAGGCAGGATTCAAGATGGTGGATCAGAGGATGGCAGTGTTCCTAGTTGCTCCATGGCTTGAGATTCAAACAGCAGGAGTCCTGCCTCTCACTGAGTTGGTTGAAATGGGGATTTCACTAAAATTGAACATTGATCAGAGTGTCTTAGTGATTCAGGAATTTGGGTGCATTAAAGAAAGAACATGAGAGTACTCTGGGGCTAAGTTGTTTGCAGCAGTCACAGTGGTACTGGTCCACCACAGAGGGGAAGATAACACAGACATAAACACAATGGGAAGATTCAGCATGAAAAGTGCAAACAGCAGAAAAATAGCCTGAACTGAGCTGAACCAGAGGCTGCACCAGGAGCTGGGGTTTGAAAATTGCTCTGCATTTCTTTGTGGCAAACAGCTGAAGTGAGAGCCATTCTTGAGGAGGTCACACTGCAGCTTGCGGCCACAGGAGCAAGGGAGCTCATGGCAAACATTACCACACTCTCCTGGAAAAGGACAAATGTATAGTGCTGGGTGGACCTAGCAGAATGTGAGTGAAAGGGGCACAGATAAGATTGTACCCAGGGGATATCAGTCAGAAAAACAAAGGAGTGTCCAACTTGCTTTTCTTTTGAATCTGACAGTTCATGTGATGAGCTGAAGAAAGCCAGGAATCTGAATAGGCAGATGTGAGTCCATAGGGATGTGTTGATTTGTTCTCTCTGGAGCAGATTTTACCCAACAAAGTCCCTGAGGCCTGACTAGACATGAGCCCCAGCCAGCGAAAGCCCCACATAGAACTCTGCCATAGCCCCACCCTGGAAGTGATCAATGTGGTCTGTGCACAGAAAATGCAACCAGCAGGGCTTCCTGCTCCATCCCACCTTGTGCTGGTGAGAAGGAATCTGAGAGCTATTTCAACCAGTTCCAGTTGAGCAACAGAAAAAGAGGAAGGGGTCAAAACCCCTCAGCCCTTGCATGCATGCTCTCTACTCTCTTTCCTTCTCTCTCTCTCTCTCTCTCTTTCTCTCTCATAAGAAGAAATGGAAAGATGACAGTTAGGTGTATGTGGTAACCTCCCACTACTTTGTTTTTCCCATTTTTTCCTCCTCCTTAATCACCACCACTTGCTGTATCTCTTCTGCTTTTCCTCTGTTCACATTGTGGACATTATAAACTCTCCTCTGCCTTCCCATCACATTTTTATTTCTCTTAATGAACTGTAATTTTACTACCTTTTAGAACTACTTGGTTGATAAAACCCTGTCCCACCATTCATATGGTTGTGATCATCACTGTATCACATAGTTGACACCCACTGTTTACTTTATTATCAGATCTGGTTTATGGTTACCTATTGTTTTGCTCTTGGAAATTGCTGACCCCACCATTCCTGTTTGTGTAGTAATCCATGCTGCAGATGTCACCGTAGGCATCAGGTACCGATTTTAATGCTGTATATTGTTTGTACTGGTTGCTCCTATTATATGTTTCCCACTCTTTTATGAGGTGCTGAGAATCTTCAGGACTACCACAAGTTTACAATGTACAGACTCTGATCCAGAACTGAACTCAGACAAAAGACAGTGCACCTTGTTCCACAGAAAAATCAAGTACACTCAAACCTTAGCTAGATTTTAATATGAAGAATGAAAGAGACAAAAACCCCAATTAATAACCAGGCCCCAAGTACAAATGGCTAGGCATGAGCTCTCAGATCCCACTCATAGACATCCACTCCCACAGCAAAAACAGAGAGAATTAACACAAAAGGCTGTAGATACCACACCTATGAGAAGGGTTTCAAGCCAGATCACTCTGAGACCATTTTGCAAGAGAAGGCTGTGCCCTAAAAGGGACCATGCATAGGAGTCAAACAGAAATCCATCCCAACAGGTTCAAGCAATCCAAAACAGAAATATAAGAAAAATTTTAAAAAGTAACATAATGCCTCCTAAAGTTTATGAGTCACTAGCAATTTACTCCAAAGATCTTGAAGTGGATGATAGATCAGAAAAGAATTTAAAATAATGATTAAAAATTATCAATAAATTCCAAAAGAACATAGAAAAAAAATTTTTTTAAATGCATTAAGGAAGTTAGTACAGAATAAGAATTAGAAATTCAATAAGGAGATAGAGATATAGAAAAAGAACAAAACATAAATCTTGAAAATGAAAAACAATAAATCAAATAAAATATTCAGTTGAAATTCTCTGTAATAGAGTAGAACATGTGGAAGACAGAATCTCAGAGCTGGAAGACAAAGGGACCAGCCATGAACATTCAGACAGTATTAAAGAAAATGAATAATCATGAACAGAAAATGTAAGAATTTTGAGACAATGTTGAGAGACCAAATTTAAGAGTCATTGTAGCCATGTGTGGTGTTGTACTCCTAAGCAGCTCGGGAGGCTTAAGAATGAGGATCACAAGTTCAAAGCCAGCAGCAGCAAAAAGGAGGCACTAAGCAACTCTGTTAAACCCTGTCTCTAAATAAAATGCAAAACAGAGCTGGGGATGTGGCTCAGTGGTTGAGTGCCCCTGAATTTAATCCTTTCCCTGGGAAAGAAAGAAAGAAAGAAAGAAAGAAAGAAAGAAAGAAAGAAAGAAAGAAAGAAAGAAAGAAAGAAAGGAAAGAAGGATCACTGGAATTGAAGAGGGATGTAAGATTCAGGCTAATGTAATGATTACCTCTCCAGGTAAATAACAACAGAAAAATTTCCAAACCTTAAGAATGATATGAACAATCAGATATATAAACTTTCACAACCCCAAATACACAAGGTAAAAAAATCAAAACCAAAAAATGTCCACAACAAATTATAATGAAGATGCCCAGCATATAGAACAAGGATAGAATTTTAAATGTTAAGTCACACTCAGAGGCAAGTAAATCAGAATTACTTCTGATTTCCCTGAACAAACTTTAAAATCCAGGAGGACTTGTTATGATGTGTTCCAAGTCCTGAAAAAAGCTATATCAACCAAGACTACTATATCCAGAAAAGCTGCCTTTCAAAATTGAAGAGGAAAAAAACTTTCCAAGATAAGTAGAAAATAAAAAATTCAGGGCTACTAAACTGACACTAGAGAAAATACTTAAAGGAATATTTCACACAGAAAAAATGAAAAACAAACAAACAAAAAAGCAGAGTTCACAAATGAATAAATATCATTTGAAGAGTAACTAAGCAATTGAGAAACATGCCCAAATTAAACATTTGAAATAAATCAAAAATCTCTCTATAATAAGATTGAATATAAATAATCTCAATTCTCTAATTAAAAGATATGGGCTGGCAGAATGAAGTAAAGAAAAGACAAAACTATATGTTGTTTGCAAAAGACTCAATTTACAAGCAGAGATGGCCACAGGCTGAAAGTGATAGGATGGAAATTGACAAACCATGCAAATGGAGCCTGAAAAGAAGTAGGAGTAGCTACTCTCATATCCAATAAAGTAAACTTCAAGTCAAAATTAATTAGCAGAGACAAAAATGGTTACTTCATACTAATAAAGGAAACAATCTGACAAGAAGACTTTATTATACTAAATATTTTTGCACCAAATGTTATTTCACCTAATTATCTAAAAAAGAAACTATTTGGATAAAAGTCTCAGATAGACAACAGTCAAACAATACAGAATGACTCCAACATACTTCTTTCACCAGTAGGTCATCCAGACATAAAGTAAGTAAAGATTCTTTGGATTTAAAAAATATTATAAATCAAATGGACATACATAGAACATTTTATGAACATTAACATATATATATAGGACATTGCATCCAACAAAAACTGAATACACTTTCTTCTCAATAGCTGATGTCATGCTTCTCCTATACAGACCGTATTTTAGGTCACAAAGCAACTCTTAGTAAATACAAAAAAAAATTGTTATTATTCCTTGCACCTTATCAAATCATAATTGAATAAAGTTAGAAACAACAAAAACCCTAGAAAAACTATATAAACATGGAGATTGAACAGTACACTTTTGAATGATGAATTGGTGATAGAAGAAATCTAGAGAGAAATCATAAAAACTTCCAGAATCAAACAACAATAGTGATACAATATTAGAAATACTTAGAAAAACTAACAAAAAGCAAAAGAGAAAAAACACAAATTAATAAAATTAGATAAGAGAAAGGAAAAATCACTCAGATGTTACAAAAATCCAGAGCATCATTAGGGACTATTTTGAAAATTTATACTCCAATAAATTGGAAAACTTCAAAGAAATAGATTGATTTCTAAACACATCTGACCTGCCAAAATTGAATCAAGAGGACATAGAAAATGTAAACAGACCAAAAACTTGTAATGACATAGATGCAGTAATAAAAAGTCTTTCAACAAAGAAAAGCCATGAGCAGATAGATTATCAGTTGAATTCTACCATCCCTTTAAAGAATAACTAATGCCAATATTCCCCCAATTATTTTATGAAATAGAAAAGAATGGAACACCTCCAAATTCGTTGTATGAAGCCAGTATCATACTCATACTAAAAGCAGATAAGGACACATCAAGACAAGTAAAGGACAGACAAATATCCCTCTTGAACTTAGATGCAAAATCCTTAATAAAATATTGGCAAATCATTTTCAACAATATATTAAGAAGATTGTACATCATGGTTAATTAGTTTTATCCCAGAGATGCAAGGATGATTTAACATGTGCAAATCAATAAATGTGACTCATCAAATAAATAGAATTAAGGGGAAAAATTACTTGGTCATCTCAATAGATGCAGAGAAAGTCTTCAACAAAATTTAGTACACATTGATGATAAAAATGCTGAAGAATCTAGGGATAGAAGGAACCTGTCTCAACATCATAAAGGGTATATATGAAAACCACAAAGCCAACCTCATAGTAAATGGGGAAAACTGAAATCATTGCCTTTAAAATATGAAACAAGATGAGGATATCCACTATTAATAATTTTAATATATATTTAATTTAATGCACTACTAAATATTTAATATGGTACTAAATATTCCAGCCAGAGCAATTAGGCAAGAAAACGAAATAAAAAGAATCAAAATAGGATAGGAAAAGTCAAAATATCATTCTCTGCAGATGATATGATACTATACTTAGAAGATCCAAAAAGCTCCACAAAAAGACTGGTGGAGCTAGTAAGCAAATTCAGCAAAGTAACAAGTTACAAAATCAACATAAAAAGTCAACAGCTTTCTTGAATACTAACCATGAATCTGCTGAGGAAGAAATAAGGAAAACAACCCCATTCACAATAGCCTCAAAAAAAAAAAAAAAGGAATAAATCTAACGAAGGAGGTGAAAGACTTCTACAATGAAAACTATAGAACACTGAAAAAAAAATGAAGACCTTAGAAGATGAAAAGACACTCCCTCCATGTTCATAGATAGGCAGAATTAATATTTTAACAATATTAGTTGTTAAAATGGCCATACTACCAATATCAATACACAGATTTAATGCAGTCTCCATTAAAATACCAGTGGCATTCTTTGCAGAGCTATAAAAACAGTCTTAAAATTCATTTGAAAGAATAAAAGACCCAGAATAGCCAAAGCAATTCTAAACCAAAAGAAGAAATCCTGGTGGAATTCCAATACCTGACTTCAAATTATACTACAGAGGTATAGTAACACAAACTTCATGGTACTGGCATAAAAACAGACACACAAACCAATGGGACAGAATAGAAGACACAGAGACAAATCCACACAGATATAGTCATCTGATCTTTGACAAAGTGACCAAAAACATACATTGAAGAAAAGACAGCCTTTCTAACAAATGGTGCCAGGAACACTGGTTATTGACCTGTGGAAAATTGATACTAGACCCTTATCTCTCACTCTGAACCAAGAAAATCAACTCAAATGGTTCAAAGACCTGGGATTTAGACCAGAATTCATGCAACTCCTAGAGGAAAGCTCATGGTCATCACTCCAACATATAGGCACAGGCAATGACTTGCTCCATAGGATCCTTACAATTCAGGGAATGATACCAAGAGTTAATAATTAATGGGATAACACTAAATTATATAGCTTCTGTACAGCAAAGGAAATAATTAGGAACGTGAAAAGAGAACCTTTGGAATAGGAGAAAATCTTTGCTAGCTACTCTTCTGACAGAGGAGTAATATCCAAAACATATAAAGAACTCAAAAAACTTAACACCATAAGAACAAAGAACCCATTTAATAAATGGGAAAATGAATTAAACAGACAATTCTCAAAAGAAGACGTACTCATGGCTAACAAATACATGAAAAAACATTTAACATCATTAGCAATTAGGGAAATGCAAATCAAAACTTCACTGAGATTTTTATGTCACTCCACTTAGAATGACGGCCAACAAGGATACAAACAATAAATGCTGGAGAGGATGTGGAGAAAAAGGAAAACTTTTACACTGTTGGTGGGACTATGTATTAGTATAATCACTATGGAAATCACTAAAGATTGTCCTCAAACAGGTAGGCATGGAACCACCATATGATCCAGCTATACACTTCTAAAGAATTAAAATCATACTACGGTGATACATGCACACCCATGTTTGTAGCAGCACAATTCACAATAGCTGAACTATGAAACCAGTCTAGCTGTCCATCAACAGATGAATAGACAGAGCGATACATATGTGATACATATACACAGTGAAGTTTATTCATCCATAAAAACAAATAAAATTATGTCATTTGCAGGAAAATGGATGGAACTTGAGAATATATGTTAAGTGACATAAATCAAATTCAGAAGGCGAAGGGTCATGTTTTCTCCCATATGTGGAAGCTAGAGAGGAAAGAAGAAGAGAGTTGAGAGTGAGGATATCACTCTCAATGAGAGGGAAACGGGAGGGAAAGAGGAAATACTGGAAAATGATACTGGCCAACTTGCATTTACATTGTGTACATGTATGCATATGTAACAAAAATTTCCACCATTATGTACAACTATAATGCACCAATAAAAATGTGGGAAAAAAATAAAAGAAAAAGAAAAGAGCAGCTGAAATTCTACCAAATGGGAAAGGATGACTCATGCCTAATTTCTGTTCCCTCTATCTTGCCTAACAATGAAATGGAAAGAACAGAAATTTTGACCTAAGCTAAATATGGGATCCAATGTCCAGTTTTCCACTTACCTAGACCTGGAGCAAGCTATCCTTCAGCTCCAAGACTGTTAGCTTAGCTTTAGATGGAGTGCTACTATTGGTAATAAAGTTTGTATCTCAGAGTTGTTGCCAAAGTGAAAGAAAATAAGAAGTGGCATGTATGGCAAATAATGTGCTGAAAAACATCAGACCTCTTTCCTCCAGAATTTCAACATGAGAAAAGCATCCTGTTGCTAAACTGCCAACTTAGACTTTGAGAACAGAGTCATGCAAAATTGCTCTCTGACCAGAAAATAAATCCCCAGATTGTGAAAAGTCCCTGCAACATCTGGTGCTCACCTGGCACTCTCCTTCTCTCGTTTGGAAGCACCTGCTGTTTTTCAGGACTTTGAAAATCTTTGGGAGCTGCCCTTCCATGTATTTCCAAGTAAGCCTTTAATGAACACCATGGTGTCGGGGTTTTCTGGGGGAAATATGGCAGCCCAGCAACTTGCCATGTTGGCTTGAATCTGTGAAGCACAGAGTCTCCTCTACTCTTCAGCCAGAGTGAGATGACTGTCAACAGCATCAGTGTGGAGCATCTCTATGAATAACCTGTGGCAGTTTCCATCTAATATAAAATTTCATTCAATAATTAAGAGGATCCTGAATTCTTTATTATTTTACAAGTGTAAGTGATCATTGATAATACTGCATTGTTACTTATTCACATGTGTGCCCACCACAATACGACTAGGTGAATAAGAGCACTCATCGCCCAGCCATATATTTAATACGTCAGGTACTTGCTGCTAAGAGCTGAGCATGTGTGACCTAATGCTCGATGAGGAATGAAGGTGAAGGAGGGTTTTAGCCTGGCGAGTGTTTGATGGATAGAATGTACAGCAAGTGTCTCAAGGGAGCTTCCTGGGCAGTAGCAATGCCAGACAGAAAGAGAAGACAGAGACTGACCGGTCTCAAAAACATCACCAGGTCTGGACGTGCCACGAAGCACACTGGCACAAAGTCCAGCTACAGATCATTCATGACGGTCACTCAGTCACTCGTGCATTTACTCAGGAAGGGCTTGTTCCTTATGGGTTAGACACTGACAATACTATAACCACCAGAAAGGTATACTCCAGCAAACACTAGGAGGAAATCACTATCTGGGATGAAGGAGATGGAGGCATTCAGGGAATTATGAGAGGTCTAAGGAAATGATATGTATACTGAACTTTGCATGGTGACTAGGAAGAATGTAAAGAGGAATGAGGGATGGTTCTTCCGGCTCTGGAGTCCAGCACAGCATCCTCTGTGTGAGAAGAGTGGATACACGTGTTGAAGGATTCTATTCATCATTGGTTAACTTTGTCCCTTAGGAATGTGCCTAGCTCCTTAGCCTCAGTAACCTCAGAGAACATCAGGGAGCATTGAAGAAAATAAGCAGGGGGGCTGTGCGATCAGTGACCATCGCTTATTTTCTTTATCTCATATTCTCTCTCCCTCCTCCACCACCCTGCACCCTCCGCTTTACTCCTTCTCACAGAAATGACACATTTGTCATATTTTCTTGGATATAGGACAGGGATATTTTTATTATCTACTCTTTTGGGGGGGATTTCAAGACAACCTAAAAAAATTGACCACAAAAAGTTTCCTCTTGGGGAAGGAAAAAATTCATTGATAGTGGTGGCCTAGCGGGGAGCCCAGGTCCCTTAGATGTGGACCAATCTGCCGGCCTGCAGTAGTCCCTGTGGAGCACTGGAGACCCACGCCAGGTGGTTCTGTCCAGTAGTGTGAGGTGGCACAGGGTCAGTCCTCCTCCAGCTGCCTTCCTGGCCAGACACTGAACCTCCACCTGCTGGCCAAGGGAAACGATTCTCAAGGATAGGGTCTCAATGGTTTCAGGTGATCAGAGTCACCCTGCCCACATTCCAGCTGTAGAAAGGAGGGTCACCTTCCTCATCCTCTGTCTGACCAGACTCTGAGAGCTGGTCCTCCCTCCTCCCAGCCAGCTCTGCTGCTGTGCAGGGTGGACTCCATTAAACCTGGTGGTCAGGAACCCTCAGTGCCCAGCCCAGGAGGGAGTGGGGCTTGGCAGAGCTTTGGCAGCAAGCCAGGGCTCCATGAACGCGGGACCCCCAAAGAACCAAGGCTGGGAAATTGACACCATGTGAAGGAACGGGCCTCAGTGCTTTTGCCTTTGATTTGATGGAGAAGGATATTTGCTGGCAGGAGATCAAATTCGGGACTGAAAATTGGTCTTCCCAGAATTTTGAGCTTTCTAAACCAAAGCCTGGTGCGCAGTCGTGTGGACGGCCTTTCCCTGGAGGGATGGCAGGGGCCTTAGGGAAGCCCAGTAATGAAGTCGCCCCTGGCCGCAGCCCCGCTGGCCCGGCAATGGTCGTCGAGAAGGAAGCTGCAGGTCGGCCAGAACGCGCCTCACCCACCGGCAAGGGGACTTCTGCTCGCTGTGCGTCCCCAGCGCTTCGCAGAGTCCGCTCAGGCCTTAACCACAGCTCGGCTGCCTTTGCTTTCCTCCCCTTCAGACCCAGGCGGTTCGGGGCTCCTTTCCTGATCTGCTCCACTTTGACGGCCATGGTTGGCCTCATCCCTTGGGGCACAGGCCAGCCACAGGTGCGGGGAGCACGGTGCTCCGGTTACCTGTCTTGGGCCCGCGTTTGTCCGCTTTCCTTAGAGGGAAGTGGAGACTTCATCAAGCCCTGAGCCCGGGCGAGCGCGGCCCGTGAGGGGGGTGTTGTGCACACCTGGGCAACTCCCGCCCCTCGTGGGAGGGCCCCACGGTCGCCTGCCCACGGTGCCCACGTCCTGCCCTCGCCTCTGCTCCCACCTTCCCGTCCGCTTCCAGGCGCTCATGGAAAACCTCACGTACCTACTGCTTTTGTTGATCCTGGCCAGACACTCGTTAGGTACTCAACTGGATGCCATTCTAATTCCTCATGTGCCTTTAATTCATTTATGACACAGTGAGAATTTTGTAATATTTTCTCTTATTGTTCTCAAATATTTACAATTGCCTGTCCTCTTCTCCTCAACCACTTACCATCTGCTCCTTCTCATCTTTAACCAAACACTTGCACATTTCCCTGGTTCCTTCAAATATGCAGGATTTTTGAGAAACTAAACAAGTTAATATGGTGACCTGGGTTTCGGAGGTAGGACAGCCTTTTCTGGGGAACGGAGAAGACCACAGGGTACCGATGCTGTGGTCTGACCATGAGTGATCCTCCAGTGTTCCTGTTGACACCTTTGTGGTGGCATCTGGAAGTGGGGCCGCAGGAGGTCATGAGGCTCTGCCCTTGCCATGGCCCGATGCCCTCACAAATTAGGTGGGAGATCTGCTTGCCCTCCCACCACTTCAAGGCAAAGCAAGAAGGCGCCATCTACGAAGCAGACAGTGCCTCACCAGACACTGAATCTGCCAGCACCTTGACCTTGGACTTCCAGACTGGAGACTTGTGTGCAATAAATGTCTGCTTACAAAGTACTCAATTCATGCTGTTTGTTATAGCCGTCCAAATAATCTCAGTCAGCTGAAAAGTAAGTGTAGCCTGAAAGATGTCAAGCCAGCCAATATGGTAGACCCTGCTCATCATGTGACTCTTAAATATAAATTAAAATGGAATAGAATGAAAACCACAGTTCCCTAGGCATGCAAGCCTCATGGGTTGGTGGTTATAATCTTGGACCCTGAAGATTCAAAGCATTGCGTCAGCACAGAGAGTTCAGCAGGGCAGCCGTGGTGTGGAGGATCTACTTGGTCCATGTCACTTCAGGGCATCAGGACTCAGTATTGGGGCACAGAGTTGACGCTGCTGTGCAGGGGCTGGGTGCTCTGTAGTGCCATGCGGCTGCAGCAGATGTGGAATTAAAGGATGGAGAGGCAGGGGCTTGGTCCCAGAAAGCTCTGGGCTGTGCCACAGCAGGAAAAGCAGCCAGGAAGTGTGTGGCTTGGCTTCCAAGCCACAGCTTTGTGTACTCATGATTTGTGTCAGGGGTGTGTGTGTGTGTGTGTGTGTGCACGTGGGCAAGGGAGGCGTATACATGTAGGGTACATGTTTCAGAATGTCAGGCTCATCGTGGGTACTCAAAACACACTTTCAATAGATAAGGGAGTCTAATCAATAGAGTAAATTCCCTTCATGTATGCAGAAACGCTGAGGCCCTAGGGAACTGGGGATGTTCACGTCTGTGCTCGGTGTCTTTGCCGTCGGGCACCTGCGCGTCTCCTTGTGGATCCTGGACTGGAGGAGTGCTGCATGACAGCCTGCCCGGCTGGACCTTCCTGTGCTCCTCTTGCTTCCTTGCTGTTCTTAAAGTGGCCTGCATTGAACTGTTTGGTTGTTTCATGTGTCTGTTCTTTAATTTGTTTCTTTGCTTATTCTATAAATAAAGGCAGCAAGTCTATTTTATACCCTGCAAAATGCAAGACGCAGGATATCCATTTCCCCTGGGCTCGTTCGGATTCTGTCCCCTGTTCCTGATACTCTCAGACTGAAAGTTGCTCCCATCTCTCATGGGGGTCTGACCTTGACTCTCCCCTTACCTTGGTGTCTTAGTTGGCACTTCCTAGAAAGCAGAACCTGGGGAAAGGCAGTGCAGCCTGAGAGCAAGGAGTGGGGAAGGACGGCATGCAGGGGAAGGAGAGGAAGGGAGGGGTGCAGGACCAAGCTGGAAGCCCAGAGTACAGGCTGGTCACAGGGTGCTGCGGGACACTGGCGCAGTGTGACTCCTCAGGTCCGGGGTGCAGCTCACAGATGACAAGCAGAGCCCTCGGGGTGCCATATTATTTCCCATCTATAGGAGTGTGTACAAACTCCAGCTCCCGCCTCTGCCCAGTGCTGACATTTCCAAAGCTCCTAATCCAAGCTCCTCGTGTTGGGGTGCATAAAGAAGGCAGCCAGAGGCAGGAGGTGAGAGGACAGAGGGTCCAGGAGGCAGGGCACTCAGGGAACACCCACAGGCTCTCCATGCAGCGGCTGTGTGGACCTCTCCTCCATTGCAGGCCTCTGCCCTCAGCACACATGCAAGCACTGAGGCAGTCCGACGACAACACCCACAGAAACAGGACTCAGGGCCCCTTCATGCTGAGCTCCAGCCCCCTCCTGGCTCTCTCCTTCCTGCCCCTGAACCAGGTTAGCAATCAACTCTGATGAGTGCTTCATGCTTTGAGTCTGTCTACAGTTAGTTTTATGTCACAAATTTCACAATATGAGGCAGAGACACCAAAACAATCTCTCACAAGTGCTGACTGGTTGGCACAGGAGCCAGGGTCAAAGCATTTGACAGGGACAAGGAGCTCATTACAAGGAGAGAGAAACAGGGGATGATGTCCCTCCTAACCCCATCCACCTAGAATCCCAGAAGGCAAGGGCAATCTGCTCCTCTTCGTCATTTTTTCCATAATTTCTGTACATATTCTGTACAGAATTTCTGTACATTTCTGTACAAATTTCTGTACATATTTCTGATGGTTTGATACTTAAAGATGATTTTATTCATTTTACAGTGTGTATGAGCAACCTTGGAAAGAATAGCCTGTACCTTTTAAAATAATTGTATTCTCTATACTTTTTTGAGTGGGATTTGAAAGAGAGTTCATTCCACATATAGTAGCCACCTGTGCATCCCTGGAGACATGGGAGTCCTTTGGAGTGACCACTGGGTTTGTGGCCCTGGTGCTTCCACCCAGCCTCCTTGTGAGTTGCTATGCTCCCTCGGGTCATCTGCCAGGACTTCCCTTGCACAGAATTGGCTCATATGTCTGCCCAGGCCCAAGGTGGACATCCTACCTCTTAGAGATGAAGAAGCCTGCAATTCAAGGATAAACCGGGATCAGGGAAACCGGGCCAGAGTGAGCCTCCCGGGTGGGGAATGCAGCTCAGCTTAGTTGCGGTGTGTCTAAAACAGGGAGGCAGCTGAACTAAAAGAAAGAGAAGCTGGATTGCAAATATCACAGATCTCCAATCCCCATGCCTCCCAGGCTTTATTCCCACATGAAGAGCATGGCTTAGGTGCTTAGGAAATGTCACCACTGGGCAGAGGCAGGAGCTCGAGTTTGTACACAGTCCTGTAGATGGGAAATTCCCAGGGAGCGTTGCAGTTCTGTTCAGTCTGATGAATGGGGAGAGAACATAAGCAAGAAAGAAAGACTTCCTGTTCAGGCTTCCTAAAGATAGTCTTATGCATGACTCCTTTCATCTCACATTGCTAAAGAACTCCCAGATATCTTTTTAAAAATTGAAAAATAATAGGAAATTATATAAACAATATAGATGACCTACAATCCCACCACAAGAGGGTCTGGTTTTTCTGTTCATCTCAATGTGTGCAAAAAGCCGGGCTGCATATGCATTTTTATATCTTACCAGTTTCATATAAAATTATACCATTTTCCCATTCAACTAAATACTGCTTGAAAACTTCAGTTGAATGGCATTTGTGGGGTTTTTTAGCAATCATGTATTGATCGTCGTGTACGTGTTTGAGTGGTTCTGTGAACAGGAAGCCCTTGGCCCATGAGCCTAGTCCAGATGCATCTCCTGTTCCAGGAGGAAAGTCTGAACAAAGCAAGAACAGCAGCAGCACTGGTTAAGCCAACAAGTCGAGTGTGACTGTCCTCCTGGGCAACCTGGACGAAGCAACGCCAGGCAGGAGCCTAGCACTGGGGCAGGGGTCGGGGACAGCAGATTTGGGTGGAATCGCCAGAGCTGCATTTTGTGCAGTGTTGTGAACAGGCTCGGTGGCTTTCCCTGGGATTCAGTCACGGGAGTGGGGGAGCTGAGGCTCCTTGGGGACTGTGCAGGTGGTGACGGGGAGGGCGCCTCCATAGCTGGGGCGGTGGGAGGCCTGTTCTCAGATCTCCGTTCCCCTTGCCTCAGAGCTGCTTGCCAACACAGACAAAAGTGAGGATGACACTGGCCTCGGTGCCAGTGCAGCTCCAAGTTCCTACCCAGGTGCTAACTCATGAGATCCCTGGAGTGGGTGGTGGGGTCATTTCCAAATCACAGCTGGAGAGACTGAGGTTCAGCGAAGGTGAGACTCTGCTGAAGATGACACAGAGTAAATAAGGACGGTGGGCTTGGAACGTGGTGTGTCCCCACCCCTTGCCCCAATCCCCGGCAACAGCAGGGAGCAGCAGGCAGGGGCAGGGGCAGGGCTGCAGAAGGGAAAGGCCAGGCGAAGGTGGAGGAGATGCACCTGAGGCAGATGAGGGAAGGACGCTCCACAGCAGCCTCGAGAGGTCACCCCTGCAGTGAATTTAGGACACTGAAGCTTGGGCATCCCTCCAGCTGTGCCCAGAGCACTCCCTGGGGAGGGGTGCCAGCCTCGACTGCATTCTCCATCCAGGGGGTGGTTTTCCAGGGCGCCCTTCAGCCCCAGCATTTAGTCACTGTGACTCACGCAGCCCTGACCTTGCTCCTTTGAGCACTGCCTGCCACTCTGTCCTCTCTGGAAAGGCAGCACAAACACATGCTCGCCTCTGGCCTCTCCTTCATGTGGAAGTCAGGCTCCATGGGGCTGTGGCCCACCAGGCTTTTGGGAGGCATTCAGCTGTGTAAACCACAGGCAGGCGCAGAGGGCTCAGGGCACCCTCCAGGGAACACGCCTGGCATTCTTTACTGCTGGGAGCAAGACAGAGAAGGCCCTGGGGCAGGACAGGACAAAAGCAAACCTTCCACTGGAGCATTCTTCTCTGAGGCCCCACTAAGGGGTGATCCCCCAGGGGCTAGAATATGCCACATTCCCCCACAGAGAAAGCTCCCCACAGCCCATGACGCCTGCTCCTTCAGCACCATCAATGCAATGGCTTCAGCTTTAGGTGCTCTTTTGAAATTCAGCAAAAATTATCACCACCAGACTCTCTCAGGGCACAGACGGTTCTCAGCCACAGCCACTACAGAAGCACTTTTCCCATGTGATTTTCTTTGTGGAGATAAAAGTCCTGATCCTTTCCCTGCCTGCTCCTCTTTCTCTGCCAGACTGGAAGGGAGGCTTCTGCTCTTGGAATTCTTATTTTTATGTGTTACTAATTTCATAATTGGCACATCACAAGGTAACCCCTCTCCGGAGCACTAAGGATCAGCTTCCATTTAGCTTTCATGAAGGGAGGCTGGCCCAGGTGTTCCCAGGAACACCCCCTGAACCGGCACAGCAGGACACCATCAGCAGTTTTTGTACTAGCAACGTTTCCACTGCAAAATCCAACTGAGGAGAGAAAGGAGTAGCACTGGAGAAGTCCACCAGGCTAATCCAGGCAGATTTCATTTCTACAAAATTATAGAATACATAAAACACATTTTAAAAAATGTTTTTCAGAGCTAAGATGGTGATGATGTAGATGGTATTCATGATTTTCATGTTCCAAACCTAAGCTGCGTGTGCTCTATGGAAAACATGTCACTGCTCCTGAGCTTTGGTGCAATGCAGAGTCTTATCTTCTCTGGGAGGTTCTTCCTCCCCGGCGCACACTGCGCCCCAGGAGCCAGCCTATCCCCATGCTGCCCACCGTCCTGATCCCCCCGTACATGTGCACCATTCCAAAACTTGTTCTTCCAAGAGTCCACTTTTTCCTCTTCTAATTCCATACCCTTTTTCCTCCTCTTCCTCCTCCTTGTAAGGGCACTGTCCCACCTGATCAGGCTAGCCTATCAAAATGCCATAAATTGCGTGGCTTTGTAAACAACAAAAATGCATCCTTTGTTCTGAAGGTTGGAAGTCTGAGACCCAGGTGCCTGCAGATTCAGTGACTGGTGAGGTCCACTTCCTGGTTCACAGGTGGCTCCCTTAAGGACACTGATGCCATTCACAGGCTCCCTCCTCATGATCTTTTACCTCCCTAAGGTCTCAATGCCTCAGATCATCACCTTGATGATCAGATTTTAACTTAGGAATTTCAATTCAAACCATAGAAAACTCTTCATCAGTTTTTAGGTGAAGGGAACGGTATTGTTTGCTATAGGCACGATGTTTTATAGCAGATCCCTAGAATTTATTCATCATATAATCGAGGGCTGTTTCTGTGGCACACAAGTGCTTCTTCAAAGCAGGAAACACATCTAGTTCTGTCCTGTTTCATTTGATTGGATCTGGAATATAGAATCACTATTCTGAAGGAGTAGATAATTTAATGCATTAGAGAGAAAAATTGAACAATTTTATTATAGCAAAATAGATCCTAAAATTGATCTCGGTGCACAAATAGCTCCAACAAACAGATCGCGTTCCCTTCAACTGTATTTACACTATGACTCTGTTCTTCATGTGTTTTGCTTTTATCTATCATTATTGTTTTAAAATATCTGCCACCATGGCTCACTAGGATGCATGTCCCTTGACAACATGGACATGGCTTCCGTCTTTGTGTATCCCTCCTATTGCCAGAACCCAAAAGGATCCAGGATAGAATGAGACCGCAATACCAAATTGCTGCCTGAAGACATGAAGAATCAAAAGATTGTGTCCACGTGCCTGCAGACAAGATGTGCACTGTTGGCAAACTACATGCTTTTACTCTATTAAATGAGAGAGAATGAAATGCCTCAAGGAAAGGAAACTCTAGCACCTGAAATGTTTTTTGGGAGGCTCTTCTCCCTCTGGATTACCAGTAGATTAATGGTTTCTCTGAAACTCAATGGGAGAATCACACTGTCCCTTTAACTTCCTGCAACATTCTCACACTTTTTCTTCAGGCCTAGACTTGCAGGACAGGACTGCTTCTCATTTCCCTGCAAGCAGGGAGCTCAGCCTCTGGCTCCACATGCCTGACAATCTCAGTTCCTGTAGCAGTCTGGAACAACTGGTTTCTCACCGTGGGAGTAAACTTTTGTCCTAAAAGTGGCTCATTTACTGAACACACTGTGTTCATATTCTTTTTTTGCAATCTTCATAGAATGAGAAATTGAGATTATGTAATACTAATTCAAAAGTGATCTGAACTCCACACACTCTACATCTTTTACAATTGTTAAGGAAGCTATCTTTCAATAGTCTCTTGGTGAAATGGTAGGAATCAATCATCAGCAACAGGATTTTCCCAATGATTATTAAAAGTCAGAAAAAAAGAGTATCACCTGAAACCAGTGATCCTCTTCACAGATTTTACTGAGTACTTTGCACATATTAAGTGTCAAAGTCAGAGGGCTGATACCTTGGATTCCAGATTGAACTCACCTAGAATGTGGTTCAAAAAAGTTCTGCTCCGAGTTTTCCCGGTGGTTAGTTTCCCTTAGGAGTGAGCTTACTGCTTTGAGACAGGAGTATTCTTTGGGGCCAGTGAACTTCCTGGTGTCCTGATTTAAAAAAAATAATTATTAAGGAGGGGTGGTCGAAAGATGAGAGACAAGCATGAGCCAGCATTTCTCTTAGTTTGGCTACCCAGCACTCAAACAGGGGGAATAACACTTCTCCCCAAGGTTTAGAGTAAAAATTTCTGATTCTTGAGGGGCAGCCTGCTATAGCCAAACCAGAGACTATTTAACTCATTAATCAGATACAAAAACAAGAACAAAAACAAAAACAAACCTCTGCACTGGAGTTTATCCATCATCCATGATCCAGGAGCCATCTTGTGGCTGCAGCGTGGTGGAGCCTTTGGAAACTAGAATCCCAGATCTGTGAGTTGCAACTAGGTCTGCATAGGCCTGTCTCAGCTTTTCACCTGGGAGAACAGAGGTTCCAGAGGCAGGAGAGAGCTGGCTTTCCCCACTTTAAGAGCCCAGAGGCTCATGGGGACTGACAGGGCTGGTCACAGCCAATCAGTCGGAAGTTTGGAAGAGGGTGTCAGGGCATTTTGCACTCAGCTCATTCAAGCAGCCAGTCTTGTGCTCACTGGGCTCCCAGGCCTGCCCAGTCCCGGCACCAACCTGTCCCTGACTCCCTCCCTCCCAGGTACATCATTCCCAGCTCCCAAGTCCCACCAGGTCAGGCATCAGTCTGGCATCTAACAGGGCCCTCCCACTCCCCAGTCCTTGGTTCCCCAATCCCTCCCTGTCCCCCAACCCAGCCCATTGCTTGCAGGTTTGAAGCAAGCCCACAGGTCCCAGCACTCGCCCACAGGTTCATGCACCTGGCCTTGATCTGCCCCATGCAGAATAGCTGCCAACCTCCCTGCCTGCTGAGAAGGGAAGCCGAGAAACTTCTGAACTCCAATGGAAGCAACTGTTCAATTTTTCATGGAGATCATTTTTCCCTTGTTTTCTTCTTCTTCTTTTTTCATTCTCACATTTCTACTGTTTTTTAAACCTACTACTTTTCATCCATCAGTTTATTGAGGACTGGGATGTTTGAATAGGATATTTCAGTATTATTTTGCATTTTTATTTATACCTTTTTCTATTACTTTAATTTTTAAAAAATTTTTATTTTACATATATACTTTTTCTCTCACTTATTTGTTTCTCTTGATTCTATTTCTTTCTTTTCTCCTAACAACCAACCTTAATTATTTCCTCTTCTATGCTTACTATAATGTTTTACTTCTATCTTCCCTCCTCCTTCCTCATAAACATCACATCCTACACCTCTCCTGTTCTCTCTTTGTCCACCATCTGAAACTGTAAACCCTTTTGCAAACTTACAGTTTTTATTGTGGTCAATAAATGAACACATCATTTGTGTTTATTGTGACAAAACTGTAGATATTGAAGTAGAGGTTATTTGATTTAAGGCTGTATATTGTTTTCATTGGGTACTGTTATTATTTGTCTCCTTCTTAAAGGCAATGTACTGGAAACCTTCAGGGACATTATAAGTAGAAAATGTACTGCCTCAGATCCATACTGCTAGATGGGTAGACACACCAAAAGTATAAAAAAATAAGGGAACAAATTGTTCAAACAAACCAAGATGCACCAATAATAGAATTTAATGACACCAGAGTGGAAGAAATTTCAGAGAAAGAGTTTAGAATGTACATAAACTGATCTATGAGGAAAAGATGATGTAAAAGATAAAATCAGAGATAAAATTCAGGAGTTAAAAGATCACTTCAATAAAGAGATAGAGATTCTGAAAAGAAACCAAACAGAAATCCTTAAATAAAGGAATACAAATTAAAAATCCAATGGAAAGCATCACCAATAGACTAGACCACTTGGAAAACAGAACCTGGGGCAATGAAGACAAAACATATGCTATTGAAAATAAAGTTGACCATGCAGAGTAAATGTTAAGAAACTATGAACAGAATTTCCAAGAAGTATGGAATAACACACACACATTAAAAAAAAAAAATTTAAGATTTATCAGGATAGATGACTTCAGAGATACAAAGCAAAAGAATGCAGTCTTTTCAATGAAATGTTAGCAAATATCCCAAAACTAAAGAATAAAATGAAAAATCAACTAAAAGGGGCTTACAGGAACCCAAATGTACAAAATTACTACAGACTTACACCAAGGCACATTATAAGGAAAATGCCTAATATACAGAATAAGGATATAATTTTAAAGGCTGTCAGAGAAAAATACAACAGGTAACATTTGGAGGGAAACCAATCCAGATCTCAGTTGATCTCTCAACGCAGACCCTCAAAGGTAGGGGATCTTGGAACAACACATACCAATCTCTGAAAGAAAATGGACACCAGCTAAGAATAATATAACTAGCAAAACTAAAATTCAGATTTGAAGATGAAATAGGAAATTTTCATGACAAACAAAAGTTAAAACAATTCACAACTAGAAAGTCTACACTATAGAACATTCTCAACAATATATTGCATCAAGATGAAATGGAAAAAGAAAAGCAAAAACCAGCAAAGGGTGAAACTACACTAAAGGAATACTTAATCAAAGGAGAAACTTACTAAAATTAAAAACCACAAATAAACCAAAATGGCTGGAATACAAATCATATTTCAATAATTCACCTTGAATGTTAATAGATAAACTCATTAATCAAAAGACATAGACTGCCAGATTGGATTAAAGGACAAGACCCAAAATATACTGTCTTAAAGACTCATCTCATAGGCAAAAATAGTCACAGACTGAACTTGAAAGGATGGGAAAAAGCATATCACTCACATGGATCATGTGAACAAACAAGGGATTTTATTCTTATGTGAAATAAAGTGGAATTCAAGCCAAAGTTCATCATAAGGGACAAAAAAGGACATTTCATACTTTTTAAAGGAATTATACATCAACAAGTCATAACAATTGTAAATATATCTCAATAGATAAAACAATGGAGCATCTACATATATCAGTGAAACCCTTCTCAATTTTAAGATTCAAATAGATCACAATACAATAATATTGAGTGACTTTAACATACCTCTCTCACTACTGGATAGATATTCCAAATAGAAACTTAATCAAGAAATCATAGAACTAAATAATATAATCGATAATTTGGACTTAACAGAAATATATAGAATACTTCATCCAACAGGTGAATACAATTTCTTCTCAGTAGCACATAGATCCATCTCTAAAAGATACCATATCTTATGCCACAAAGCAACTCCTAGCAAATACAAAAAAATAGAGAGAGAGATAATACCCTGCATTCTATCAGACCACAATGGAATTAAATTAGAAACTAACTACAAAATAAAAAATAGAAGCTACTTTAACACCTGTTGACTAAATAATACTCTACTGAATGATGACTAAATAGTAGAAGAAATCAGGAATGAAATAAATAAAAATACTGAGAGGTAAATAAGAATAGCGGTACAACATATCAAAATCTCTGGGACACTATGAATGCAGTGCTAAAAGGAAAGTTCATTACATTGAGTTCATTCATTAAAAGAATAGAAAGTCAAGTAATAAATAACCTAACACTATATCTCCAAGGCCTAGAAAAAGAAGAACAAATCAACACCAAAAGCAGTGGAAGACAGGAAATAATTAAAATCAGAGCTGAAATCAATGAAACTGAAATAAAAGAAACAATTCAAAAACTTACATAAACAAAAAGTTTGTTCTTTTCAAAAATAAATAAAATTGATAAACCCCTAGCCACACTGCTGAAAAGAGAAATAGAGAAAACTCAAATTACTAAACTTTGTCATGAAAAAGGAAATACCATGATGGACACTACTGAAATACAGAAGATAATAGGAAAATATTTTGAAAATTTACACTCCAATAAAATAGAAAATCTTGAAGACATCAGCATATGACCTACCTAAACTGAATCAGAAGGACATACACAATTTAAACATCAATTTCAAACAATGAAATAGAAAATGCCATCAAAAGCCTAGCAAAAAAGAAAAGCCCAGGACCAGACAGGTTCTCAGATGAGTTCTACAAGACCTTCAGAGAAGAATTTACACCAATATTCCTCAAATTATTCCATGAAATAGAAAAGAAGGGAACCCTTCCAAACTCATTCTGTGAAGCTAGTATTACCCTGCTACCAAAATCAGACAAAGACACATCAAGGAAAGAAAACTTCAACCAGTATCCCAGAAGAACACAGATGCAAACATTCTCAATAAAATTCTGGCAAATTTCATAAAAATATTAAAAAGATAGTGCACCAGGATCAAGTTAGAGTCATCCCAGGGATGCAAGCTTGGTTCAACATACAGAAATCAATAAACGTAATTCATCACATCAATAGACATAAAGATAAGTATCATATGATCATCTCAACAGATGCAGACAAAATATTTGACAAAATACAGCACCCTTTCATGCTCAAAACACTTGAAAAACTAGGGATAGTAGAAACATACCTCAACATTATAAAAGCTATATATGCTAAACCCAAGGCCAACATCATTCTAAATGTAGAAAAACTGAAAGCATTCCTTCTAAAAACTGCAACAAGACAGGGATGCCCTCTTTTGCCACTTTTATTCAACATCATCCTTGAAACTTTAGCCAGAGCAATTAGACAGAAGAAAGAAATTAAATGAATAGAAATAGAAAAGAACTTAAACTATCAGTATTTGCCAATAATATATATTTAGAAGGTCCAAAAAATTTCACCAGAAAACTTCTAGAATTAACGAATGAATTCAGCAAAGTACCAGGATATTAAATCAACACCCATAAATCAAATTATTCCTATACATCAGTGATGAATCCATTGAAAGAAAAATTTTAAAAACTACCCCATTCCTAATAGCCTCAAAAAATATTTGGAAATTAGTCTAACACAGGAGTAAAAGACCTCTACAATGGAAACTATATAAAACAAAAGAAAAAATTGAAGAAAACTTCAGAAGATGGAGAGGTCTTTCATACTCTTGGATAGGGAGAATTAACACTGTCAGAATGGCCACACTACCAAAAGCATTACACACATTTAATGTAATTCCTATTAAAATACCAATGACATTCTTTATAGAAAGAGAAAATGCAATCATGACATTCATCTGGAAAAATAAGAGACCCAGAATAGCCAAAGCAATTCTTAGGAAGAAGAGTGGAACAAGAGGCATCACAATACAGACCTTGAATCATACCTCAGAGGCAAAGCAAAAGTGGCATGGCTTTAGCACTAGAGCAGACATGTAGACTTGTCTGTACAGAATAGAAGACAGAGACAAACCCACATAAATACAGTTAGCTCATACTAGGCAAAGGCAGCAAAAATATTCCATGGAGAAAAGATAACCTCTTCAGCAAATGGTGATGGGAACATTGGAAATCCATGTGTAGCAAAATGAAATTAAACTCCTATTTCTTACCATGCACAAAACTCAACCTCAAAGTGGATCAAAGACTTAGACACTAGAACAAAGACCCTGTGCCTAGTACAAGAGAAATTAGACCCAAATCGACACTATGTCAGCTTAGGAACTGACTTCTTTAACCAAACACCTAAAGCACAAAAAGTAAAATCAAGAATCAATAAATAGGAAGGCATTAAATTTAAAAGTTTCTTCTCAGCAAAGGAAACAATAACGTGAAGAGAGAGCCTACAGAATGGGAGAAAATCTTTACCACGAGCACCTCAGATGGAGCACTAATCTCGGGGATATATAAAGGACTCAAAAAAGTTAACACCAAAAAAACAAATAGCTCAATCAAAAATGGGCAAAGAAACTGAACAGACACTTCACAGAAAAAGAAATACAATCAATCAACAAATTATATAAAAAATGTGCAATTGTTCTCTAGCAATTAGAGAAATGCAGATCAAAACTACATTGATATTTCATCTCATTCTGATCAGAACGGCAGTTATCAATAATACAAGAAACAATAAATGTTGGCGAGGATGTGGGGAAAAGGGTACACTCATACATTGCTGGTGGGACTGTAAATTGGTGCAACTACCATGGAAAGCAGTATGGAGATTCCTCAGAAAACTTGGAATGAAACCACCATTTGACCCAGCTATCCCACTGCTCAATCTATACCCAAAGAACTTAAAAAACAGCATACTACAGTGACACAGCCACTTCAATGTTTATAGCAGCTCAATTCACAATAGTTAAACTTTGGAACCAACCTAGATGCCCTTCAATAGATGAATGGATAAAGAAAATGTGGTAAATATACACAATGAAATATTACTCAGCCTTAAAGAAGAATGAAATTATGGCATTTGTCAGTAAATTTATGGAGGTGGAAAATATTGTACTAAGTTAAATAAGCCAATCCCAAACTAACAAAGGCCAAATGTTTTCTCTGATATGCAGATGCTAATTTATAATAAGTGGTGGGGGAAGAGCTAGGGAAGAGTGGAGGTACTTTGAATTAAACGGAGGAAAGAGGACATGGAGGTGGGAAGGATAGTAGAATGAATGGGACAGGATAATGGGACATTATCACCCTATGTGCATATATGACTACATGACCAGTGTCATTCTACATCATGTACAACCAGAAGAATGAGAATTTATACTCCATTTACACATGATGTGTCAAAATGCATTGTACTCTCCTGTATAACAAAAAAAATAAGAATTAAATTTTTGTAATTTTTCTATACTCATCAAAATTATCCAAATCACTGTAAATTTACATGCAAACTAATTTTTAATGGGGAAGATAAAAAACAAAGTAAACAGAATTGCGTTTCATTTTAAATTTTTGATTTGTCCTTTCTTAGCTGTGAGGTTGGCATGGGAGGTTTGAACTCCCTTGTGTTTCTTGACTGGCAATGTCAAGATATTGCTACCTACCTCGTATAAGTTGAGAGGCCAGTGTGAGAGGCGGACTTGTGGCTGGTTCTGCGCAGCAGGACTTCTTTCTTCTTAGAGCTCTGGAAGCAAGTGTGGCTGTGTGCACGCTGTGTGCGTGTGCACGTGTTTGGGGCTCACAGTGGTTCAGTTCAGCTCCCTACATCCTATACCAGGGCTCTGGAGACCCTAAAAGAATAATGTTTTTTATTTCTTGAAAAGATCAATTTACAAATTATGAAGTATAGCTCCAAGGACTGTATTATGGCTGTTTTCTGTTTATTAAAAAAAACTGTGACATCATTAAACATTCTGTACATAAAATATTGGTAATGTTTTTGTAATCAGGAAATCCAACCTACCACAATCTGGACCATCAGTATCATTTACTTTTTTCCTGCCCAAATCAAGAATAGGCGCTGTACAGGGAATGGGCCAAGCAAGTATTGATTTATGCACTTTTCTCACTGTAAATCCTGTGGCCCTGGAGAATACCCTAGAAAGACGTGAGCAGAGGCTAACACACAGGTCTCATTGCTTCCAACTATGTGGGAATACTGATGGTGAGTCAGAATTGAAACTCACTTCTCTGCGTCAAACCCACTTCTCTGAATCTACCTTCTGCCCAACTAGACTAGAAGTTCTTTGTCAGGAAAGGCAGGTATTATTTGTAGCAGTGTCTCCTTTCACCTTGCGCTAGCGTAGCCTTGGGAACGGATAAATGCCTGATGAAGTCAGTGTTTCGCCATCCCCTGGTTGGAAGTCCTGGGTGGTTAAGTGTTTACGAAGCCTTGAACCCAACAAGCTGCTCTGTGCCTGGGGAATGCTCAGTTCCCAAATATCTCTCCGTGTTGCCATTGTCCAGCTTCAGGCAATTGAATTATTGAGAAAAGTTTTGTTAAGTGAGGGAGTTTGGGCGGCCAGTGCTGAGAAGGGAGGCGAGGTGTAAGCTGATACGAGTTTACATAAGGTTTGTCTTGTCCTTCCCTGAGTTCCTAGTTCCTGATACAGAAGACAATAAATGAATACATATAATTATTGATTGAATACTCAAGTAACCAAATAAATGGATAGGTTATAAGCATTTTCATGCACAAAAAAAAATCAGCCAAGGTGGGAAATGCTACGACTTATGTCTTAGCAAGACATACGTTTGAAAATATAGTGAAAGTGTCCAAGATGGAAGTAGAGTAAGAGCAGAGAAGTGATTACGTCATCGAAGAGAAGTGACAATGCTGAGATAAGAGATCAAAGTGCAGTGGACACGGAGGCCAGAATCAGGGCGCAATCTCATGGTCAGAACCACAGGAATTGAGTCTCCAGTGTGACAGAGTCAAGGATGGGCCTGTCTCTGTAGTTGGAGGAAATCAGTTCAGATTTGCCAGAGGTGTTGGATTAGACTTGCAGAGGCTGCCAGGATGAAGTGGCTTGCAGGGAAAGGTCAGCAGCTGAAATGGGGAAAAGCTTTGTCTGAGATACTTAACAGCACAGGGCTGCAGCCTAAGAAGGACGCTAACCCTTGGAGGTCCTCAGAACTCAGGGTGTGTGCAGCACTGGGCACAGACAGTGTAGCTGAGGGAGTGTGCGGACAGAGTGGGGTTTTCTCAGGGTCTCTTCCCAGTTCCACGTGTGGTGCTCTTGTAAGGGCTTTCTGACTTGTGCATGTGATGGATTCTGCAATTTCATGTCCCACTCACTAATTCAATGTCAACCACACCCATGGCCTCCACAGATCCATTCCTTCTAGTTTAGGCTCTAGGAGCCACCAGAAGGTTCACAATTTGTAGAAATGTTTTGCTGCCCCTGGCTCAGAATTGTCTGCTGTAGCCTACGAGGCAGAAACAAGTCACCTAGCCATAAACTACACCTAGTTCTTCTTAGTCCACATTTTTAAAAATACTCACACAGTTTGGCAACTCTGGTTGTATCAATGTTAATAAATCAGTCCATTTCTTGATGTTCAGGGAGTTTGCCCATGAATACTAATGATGTTCTCTATTGAAATAGAATTGGAACATGTGTTGGATCTCGTCCAGTTAGAAATTAAGTCTTGGCCAACCATTCAAAAGTTATCGCCTATACTGTCATACACAGGGAGCTGCGTGAGGTATCTGAAGGATGGAAAGACTAAATATTTCACTTAATTAGGCCTCATGGAGGTACAACATAGTAGAAATGCAACGGAAATACTGGATTCTTATAATACCGGGTGCAGTGAGAAAGCTGGTAGGAGCTGCTGACATAGCATCCTGGCTCCCTGGGGAGGTTGGGTGTTGGCTGCTAATGCAGGTGCTGCAGCCCTCTCTGGAAAGCGCCTGTCATGGAAACAGAAGACGCGCCACGGCTTCCAGGAGGTCAGGCACAGTCCACAGCCCAATGTGTACCCAAAAGCCTGACTTCCTTCCTCAAGTTTGGAGCAGTGAGGAGTGCAGGCTCATGCTTCAGAACCCCCGAGGTGACCAGCCCTGAGCTACAGCCTACTGGCCCCTACCATCCTGGGCTCCCCATGCCCACTGCCTCAGCCGTCTGCCTCCTCTTGCTTGTCTCTGTCAGTGGACCTCCTGCACCCAGGGTCCAACACAGGCCGTTTCTCAGGAAGCTCATCAAGGACAGGAACAGGTGACCCAAACACAGAAAGAGTTTGTGCAGATATTCCTCATGGTTTTGGACTTCATAAATGGCTTATGCAGCATAAATGGGAAACCTCTACTCCATATATGCTAACAGGTGGAAGGGCCCTTGCATCCCGCTAAATGACCACATGTATTATGCTCATCAAGGGATAATCTACATAGCTCAGTTTTAGAGCAATGTTTAATTCAAAAGAACATTTTTCCAGGAACCACAAGCAATTTTACCTAATAGGGCTTTTACTACGTTTCACAAAACAGAGTGGAGACTCCTCAGGCCAGGCCTTCCTGCTCAGCTCTTCCTCCCCTTCCATCGACGTCCCTCATACAGAGTGGCCACTGTCACGTTCCTGTGCCCCACCCTCCAGCCCTAGTCCCTGTGCCTCCTGCCTTCCTCACCCATGCCTACATCCCAGTTGTTCTTCAGGTGGCCAAAGGGACCCCATGTGGCAGGGTGGATGTCTCTGGAAGGAGCGAGAGTGGAAACAAACCTAGGGAGTCAAACTTAAGTGCAGCTCACTGAGGAGAATCAGGGAGGAAAATAACAACTATTTCATATCAGTCAATCTTTTTAGATTTTTTTTTAGTTTTAAATATTTCCAGTACTGAGGATTGAGCCACTAAGCTACACTCCTAGCCCTTTTAATTTATTTTATTTTTTTTTATTTTTCATTTTGAGGCAGATCTTACTAACTGGATTAAGACCTTGAACTGGCAATCCTCCTGCCTCAACCTCCCGAGTCCCTGTGGTTATAGTCTCTTATGGTCATGATTGAGGACCTGCTTCCTGCCAGGCACAAACCCAGGTAGTTTTGGATATTGTATCTACATTTCACTACAGTCCTGGCCTTGATTCCATGTTGCAGATGAGCAAATGGATTGCTTTCACGTCTTTAGCATCTTCAGAGAAGGCAATGCCCCTTTCACCTGGGGGGATGGCCCATAGTATGTGCCAACTCTATTGGAATCAAGGAGGCCCAGGTAGTGGGCAAAATTCTGGCAGTGTGTGCCTGTGATGCCCTGGAGGTCAGCATCTGAGCTGGCAGACTGAGTGAACAAGTAGCCCTCCTACAGCTTTCAGGGAGCCTCAACCCCCGAGAGCCTGGAGAGGACACGGAGAAGGTGGAGGAAGGGGGTCATTTTTGGCTTGAGCCAGGACATCCCTTCTCCTGCCCTTCTCTGGCTCACCAGCCTTTGAACTTGAGCTGAATCACACCTCCAGCCTTTGTAGTTTCCAGCCTGCAGATAGCAGAGTGTGGGGCTTCTGAGCCTTGAAATGCTGAGAGCCAATCAGCATGACAAGTCTTTCTGCCTGAGATCAGAAAAGCACCCATCCTGTCGTTGGTACCAGAATCAAGACTTCCATATTCATTTCTCTGTATTCTGTTGAGGCTTTATTACCACTTCTGTTTGCTGTTGGCTGTCTCGCCAGTTTTATTCCCTATTTCTACGAAACGTATGTGTGTCTCACAGAATTCATGGCTCTTATCATAGGCACAATACAATAACAATCACAAATAAAGGAATCTAGTCATCTTTAGCTCAAACTTATATAGAACCAATATTTTAAAGAATGTTCACATTTATTTGATAGTCTGTAATTACTCTCGCCTGTTCTGTCAAGGACTGCCTCGTGCCTCCCACATCTCCAGAGAAGGCGCCCCTTTCACCAGGGTGATGGCCGACTGCGTGTGTGACCCCACTAGACCTGGGGGCAGAGAGCTGGCCCAACCCCATGCCTGTGACGATGGCCTGGACGTCGATCTTTCATGCTTCTGCATCTATCATTTAGAAATCCTGTAGGAAGTCTAGGAGGGGCTTCTTGGGCAATGATGTATCCTCATTGTTGTGCAGAAAAGGCGCTGCGAAGGACAAAGCTGGTGATGTTTCTATCTTTATGGAAATCTGTGATAAGCACTGTCAGTTCTATTGGTTAAGGAATTAAATTTTTGAAATATAGATGATGGAAAGTGTTGTTTAAGTCATGATTTTTCTTTATCAAAATATGTCACATTCGAGCACAGAAGTCATTTTATGACTAGTTTACATTTCCTTCAAAAGGACCCGCGGTCCATGCACGTCGATCGTCTCATCACAGAAGGGAAAACCAAAGACGTACAGATCTTTTGTGGAGAAAATTTTGGGTTAATAAGCTCTATTTTTAAAAAATTGAGTTCAAGCCAGCTGCACAATAACCATAGAACTATCAAGGGGATTTTTTAAAATGTATATTTCTGATCAATTTGGATCTAATCAAAGGAATTTAAAATGTCAAAAAAAAAAAAAAAAAACCAGACGGTTCTAAGAAAACAACACATTTCTAAATTTATTCTAGAAAGATCTACATTTGGCTTGATTATAACCCTGCCAGCAATCTGCCCCCTTTGCCCACACCTGGGCATTGACGGCTTTCTCCTTGGGACCCAGTGCACTGGTCACACTGCTCTGTGACATGTGTCCTGGGTGATGGATCCAGGGCAGGAACATCTATTGAAAGGGTCAGTGAAAGAGGACAGCAGACTGGTGTAAGCGAGGTGGACATCTGGTGTGCAGTAAATGCATTTAGGAAGCTAATAAACCGCTCGCTGCAAATGACTTCTGAAATTGATTCCAATACGAGCAGTTGGGAGAGAAATAAGCTTTTAGGAAGGTCATTTAATGTCATATGCAGTCTTTCTCTACAACCCAGTAAAACTGCTGAGCAGTTTATAAAGCAAATCCCGCCCAATTTTGATCTGGCAATTCATCAAGTCTTCTAGTCAAGCAAAGGTTGTGCAGAGGGACTGGATATGGTTGTATTTCTTGGGCTTTAATAACACAGGATTTGCATCACTCGCTGCCCTTTGATGTGTAGTGACCACAGGAAGAGTAGTAGGAGTCAACCCCGGTGCCTGTGCCTTTTTGATCTCTGATGAAGAGGTTTGTGGATGTAGCTGAACCCCTGCAAGTGTGGCTTTATTGATATTCTCATATCAATTTTGCAAGAAATCATCAGGCGCTTGTAAGAAGGACGTGGTTAAGGGCACTCAAATGCTTTCCTGGTCTCGCATTTTGGAGAGAATCTGGTTTCTTAGCAATGGTGAAAGTAAAGAGCTCCATGTCACAAATGGAATGAAGGCAGGTAGAGGCCCAGAGCAGGGGAAGGCTCAGAAGGTCTGCTCAGCATTGTGGAGGGCAGCAGGTTCTGGAGCTCCCACTGAACCAGAGAGACAGGGACAGTGAGCTGACCACTGAGCCGAGGCCCATAGCGCTGACAGGCGACGGCGCTACGGCTCACCAAGGCTTCCCCAGCCTGCTGTGCCCGGTGTTGTGCTGACTTCTCTGTTGCCTGGACAATCCATAGGAGGAAGTCAAGGCACACTGCACAGGTGAAAGCTGTGCACCTGCTCAGCAGGGAAAGCAAAGGTCAAGTCAAAAAGATGGTCCTCTTCCCAGCAGTGCTGAAGGAGCTGTAGGATTTGCAAAACAAACATAAATTTTCAGGCAAGACATACTTGCACTGGCTCTGGCATCCGAAAGTAGCTGTTGGGCAAGCTACTTCTCTTCATTGAGCCTGGGCTGGATACTTTGAAAAATGGGGATTACATTATCAGCATAACGAGACGCTGTAAGCAAAAGGGGAAAAAACACCCAGCACGTAGTACTCTTAACCCCTTTAACAGACAGATGCAAAGATTTTAAGCTCCTGGGTCTGAAGCAAAGACGAAATGGGAAAATTACATTAACATTAATATAAAGAGGATGTGAATTTCCACTTGAAACACTGTAACCAGAACTGAATATCCTCATTACAGAAAAGAGGTCCAGTGGCATCCAGGCAGACACTGAAAGGTCAGAGAAGCATTCCAAACGTAAATGCTAATTCAGGGAGGGAGAGGCCTGGGGTCCAGCAGGTGAGCTCTAGAGTCCACGGCTGACATGCTGACCACACATCGTGTTTGCGTCTGATGGAGACAGTGGGGCAATCAGCAAGTCCACAACTTTAGGAGGCAAGAGTCTGAAGACGTGGCCCAAGGGACGCAGCAGCAGAAGGCAGAGTGGGACGCAGAGGTGCCCCAGCCCCACACCAACACGGCGCGCGACCTCCCCTGCTCAGGCCTTCCCGGCTCGGGCAGCCGCCTTGCTTAATGCCCGGTTCTTCCATAAAGAAGGGTCATCCTGCGGTCAGATGGCAGAAACCCGGTGGCTCCTGACACTGAGTCTGGTCCCAGTGAGAAATGGTGCAACACTTCCCGGTGATTTGTCCACTTAGCCAAAGCTGCCGGCTTCCTGGAACTGCTGGTCACAATCTGAACCCTCAGGGTCCCTACTTGCCTGGCAGCATTTAATGGAGCACACTCATTACAAGAGCATACATGGTGCCACGGCACGTGGTGCAGTCACTCGTCAATGGATCGAAACATAATTTGCTATAAAATAGTCAAAACGATTTGTTAATGGCTAAAAACAAATTAGAAAATATGGAAATTTGTTCCTGAAGTGCAACCCATTATTTATATTATGTGCTCTCGTGAGTGGAAGACACAGGGATGCACTTATATTCCAGAAAAGTTAGCAGAGGAAGTGGTCCAGATAAGTGTCTGCAAATGTTTGGTGTGGGAGGCTGATAGGGATTTCAGCCAAAATGTGGAACTGTTGAATTTTTTACAGTTATAACTTCTGTATGATTTGAGAAACAATGTTCTCACACTGTCATTGAAAGTGATTTATAAGGTATTACTGACGGAATGCTAGGTGTCCCCCAGATTCACAGGTGAAGCCCTCATCACCCAAGTGTGAAAGTGTTGGACAAGAAGACTAAGTCACATGGACTGAGCCCCCTGGATGGGGTTAGTGCCCTGTAGGAAGAAACACAGGAAATATGACTTGGTTCCCAGCCACGTAGGAGATCATGAGAAGATGGCTGTCTGTAAATCAGAAGCACAGTCCTCAGCAGCTTGCCTTGCCCTCCAGCCTTGGGAACCAGGAAAGTACATGCCTGTCATTTAAGCATTAGCCTGAGCCAAGCCCCAAGGTTGCTGGGAAGTAATGATGGAGATTTTCTGTCCACTTCTTCCAAAATGGTGCCTAAACATTGGATGGGGACTGTGCATTTTTTGAGCACACAAGAAATTATTAAGATTTTAAAAATCCCAGGAATAAACGAGACAACTAGAGAACCCAGGATAAATCTTAAGGATTTGTTCATTCCCAGGTTTCTTCAAGTGTGGACCCTCTATCTGTGGGATCCCGAGATTATCTGTGATGTTTTCCCCTGAGCATCTCTGTTCATCCAGATCCCAATCTGCTTGACCTAAGAGGAAAGAAAACAGACAATAGAAACTCCAATTTGAGTTAATATCAAAATTGATCAGCACAGAGTATTTGAAACCTATTTGATTATATATATGCATTTTATTGGGGCAGTGGAAATAGTATTTAGAAACTATAGTATGTCAGGTTGTTCTTGAGAAAGATAAATGGTCGGAAAGGGAACATTTTCACTAACCAAAAAGAGAAGTGCTATCAAAGCAATTTCAATTATTTTTTTTTCTTTTTCTCTCTCTTTTTTTAAATACTGGGGATTCAACCCAGGTTTGCTTTCCCACTAAGCTACATCCTCAGCCCTTCTTAGTTTTTATTTTGATTGAGATTGGGTCTCATTAAGTTGCTGAGACTGCCTTGAGCTTTCGATCCTCCCACCACAGCCTGTCAATCTGGGATTACAGGCATGTGCTACTATGCCTGGCAGTCCCAGTCTTCTGATGAGCAGACAGAATCCACTGAAGATATTGATGACAGAGGAGATGTGGAAAGCCACTAGTATTCAAACAATCTGAAGCTACAAAATGGCATTAAAATTGAAAAACAATTTCTTCAAATATATAAATGGCTAAAGATAACTCCAGAAAAAAAAACTTGAATATTCAACTCTACTAAATAATTTCAATTTGTAGTTTACAACTTTCCATGAAAGAAAACCCAAGACACAGCTTAATTTGCTGGTGAATTCTACCAAATGTGTTAGAAAGATCTCATAGGAATTCTACATCAATTATTTCAGAATTCGAAAGAGGAAAGCTCACTTTCCAACTTACGTTTTAAAGTAAGTGTTACATTGACACCAAAACCAGACAAAGAAAGAAAAATTATGGGACAGAAATCACTCATAAATATTAACAACAACAACAACAAAATACTGAACAAAATACTAACAAGTTGAAACCAACAAAATAGAACTAGGAATACATCATGACCAAGTGGGGATTATCCAAGGAATGCAAGACTGGTTCAATATTCAAAAAACAATCTGTCTATTCACCACATTCACTGACTACAGAGGAAAAATTATATTATTACATTGTACAGAAATAGATTTTGATAGAACTCCAAATGCATTCAGAATTGTTTTAAAAGTCAGCAAATCAGAAATAAGAGACAACTTTCTCAACCACTAGAAGGCATCACCAAAAATATAGATAAACAGAAACATACATAGATAGATAGACAATAGAGATAATATAGATAAGTGATGACAGAAACAAAATAAATAAAAGACATACAAATTAAGAAAGAAATAAAACCATCACTTTATCAAGGATGACATGATTGGCTGCAATATTCAAAAGAATCTGGAAACGATCTATGGAATTAATAGTAGGTTTGGGAAACCAGAGGATACAAAGTCAATACAGAAAAAAATAATGATATCTTTATATACTGACAATAAAAATTAAAAATTGAGGGGCTGCAGTTGAGTGCTTGCCTCGCATGTGTGAGGCGCTGGGTTCGATCCTCAACAGCACATAAAATAAATACTGATATTGTGTTCATCTACAACTAAAAAAAAATATTTAAAAAATTTTTAAAAAATTGAAATGAAAACATTAGTAGTTATAATAGCATCTCAAATTTGAGATCTGTTACAAAACTTACCAAATTTGTCCAGAATCTATATGCTGCAAATTCTTTTAAAAAACACAGATGTCAGCCATGTGCAATGGTGCATGTATGTAATCTCAGCAGCTTAGGAGGCCGAGACAGGAGGATAGTGAGTTCAAACCTAGCTTCAGCAAAAGCAAAGCATTAAGCAACTCAGTGAGACCCTGTCTCTAATAAAACACAAAATACAAAATAGGGCTGGAGATGTGGCTCAGTGGTCGAGTGCCCCTGAGATTAATCCCCAGGGCCAAAAACAAAACAAAAACCAGATGTAATAATTAAAATAAAATCTAAATGGGGATTTATAACTTGTCATAGAACACAAAACTCAGTGTATCAACTCTCTCTAAACTTGTCTGTACACTCAACAAAATTCAAATCAATTTTAGCAGGTTTTTATAAAAATAGATGTGTTCATTCTAAAAATTTATTTGGGAAAGCAAAGGAAGTAGAACCCATAAAAGAAATTGTAAAAAAGAAATATGCTAAGGAGGAGCGATAGCAGTATCCCGAGCCCTGGAGAGTCCCGGCTCTCAACCATGTTGGGCAGCTCTGCACTAGAGTGCTCGCCCAGTGCGCATGCGGCCCTGGATCCACCCCAACAGCAGAGAGGGAACAAAAGACAGCACTATTACAGAATGAGTAAAGATAAAGAGTGGTTGGTTTTCATCTTAAGAATGATGGTAAGTTAGTTGATAAGAGATAGTATTTTCACAAATAATGATCAGTTGAATTTCCATGTGTGATTTAAAAAAAAAAAAATCTTAATTCAAACTTGTACCCTCCACACAAATGCACTCTGAAAGTATCAAAGATTCAAATGCAAAACTGAAGACCAGAAAATTTCTGGAGGAAATAAAAAGAAAGTTTAGGATTGAACTTAGATTAATGTAATACCAAAAGTATGATCCATTAAAAAAAAAAAAAACTCCTCAAAAGTAAGAACACCTGCTCTCTTAAAGCTATTATTAAGAGGGTGAAGGCAAAGGCAGAAAGTGTGAGAAAATGTTTTGAAATCGCACTTTCATGAAATCATTTTATTTAGGGGGTACTGGAGATTGTACCCAGGGGCATTCTACATCTCTGGGCTACATCTCTGGCCCATTATATCTTTGTTTTTTCTTGAGACAGTCTCCCTAAGTTGCCCAGGCTGACCTCAAACATGTGATCCTCCCTCCTCAGCCTCCCAAGTTGCTGAGATTACAGGCATGTGCCATGGTGCTTGGGCTTAAGAAATTTTTGTAACCAGAATATACAAAGAACTGTCAAAACTTAAGAAAACAAACTATCCAATTAACAAATGTATGTAAATGTTGAACAGACCTCACTAAGTGAGGTGTATGGATGGAAAATAGCTCCTGCAAAGGTACTCCTCACTGCTGGTCACCAGAGAGTGCAAACTGCAGCCACTGTGAGATGCCACCTGTTCATGGCAGGTCGACTGCTAATAGGCATGTCTCTTAGCCACCTGGGCAAATTGTTTGGCTTTTTTCTCACAAGGTTCAACATATCCCTACTACGTGGCCTAGCAAGACCATGGATAGGTATTTGCCCAAGTGAAATGAAAGCTTATGTTTTCAGAAAACCTTGTCTGGGCTGTGATTATATTCATAATTATCAAAACTTGAACACAGTTGAATGTACTTCAACTGAAGAATCAATCAACAAACCATGCATCATCCATACAACATTATAGTATGTGACAATAGAAGTCCAAAATCACAATAAATTGTGTTAGCTATGAAATTGGTTCAATATCAAACAAATTCATCATTGGATTAGCAGTTCAATGGGCTTTTTGTTTTGACAAGTAAGGTCTAAGCCTGACCATGTGTGAATTCCCTGATGTCAGTGGAAGAACAGTTTCCAAGTCCAAGTTGAAAGAACCCAAAGTAGAGGCTTTGCTTCCAGTCACCTTTCCAGGGCCATTGCCTGGAAGTGGAACTGTGTGGTGGAGACCCATTTGTATTTAGCTTCCATGAATACTATTGTGTAAAATTTACTAAAATATAAAATAAATGATGCTACAAAATTGGGAGAAATAATCCCTCTTGTGGTCCTTCTGATTTCACTTAACACTATGCCAAACACAAATCTCATGTTTCTGAAGACTTTATGATCATGGTTTGGATGCATATGTGTTACTTAATTGGATTGAAACTGCATGATGTGCCCCAGGGCTGGTCATCACAGCCAGCCAGCCACCTCTTCCTGTGTCTGTTAGTGCCACAGTGAACACTTCTATTCCTATGAAAATATGTCACTTACAAAATTCTTATTTGTTAAAAAGTAATCAGAAAAAAAAAAAGAAAAAATAGAAATGAGGCACTGTCCTGAAGGCCCAGAGGAGGCTTTTACATATGAGAACAATTTGGTGCAGAAATCGGCTTTTCTTCAGAGGAACATGTTTATCATCCTCAATATGACACAAACAGCGCTGCTCTTTGAAACTGGGATCCAAAGCCCCAGGAGAGGAAGGGCAGGAGGACTAATGGGGAACAGACGGACGAAGGTGACGTATGACTGAGGAAGCATAAAAGAAGCCTGTGAGTGAAGGTCTTCACTGGAGAATGCAGAGTAGAATCACAGGAAACGGAATCATTAATGTAGAGGACAAACTTGGCACCCTCTTTCAAATATAAGAGAAAGGACAAACGGAACAAAGAAATATGATTGACATGGAAGGAGGAACCTGGAAATCTGATCTAAAAATCGAAGTTTTTTGATTAAAAGCCAGAGCACGAAGAAAATGACATTGAAATCAGAGATATCACTGAAAACTTTCATAGAATGAAAAGGACTCATTGAATTCCAGGGAAATTAAGGTCACCTAGAGCCACTCCTTCATCCCCGCTGAGGCTTAAGCCTAAATAGTGTCGCCTAGGCTTGCCTCCAGTGGGGTCTTTCCCCCTGCCGTGACAGCCTGCATGTGCAGCCCCCAGCCAGCGCAGCCTGAAGGAGGAGGGAGGGGTCACCTCCCAGGGCAAGTTGGACTCATGTGGATGGAGGTCCGTGGCAGAGAGAAGGCCATGTCTGGAATCCCCAAGTGCACAACAACCAAAGTCCTCCAGAACGACTTGTGCTTAGAAAGGCAGCAATCTGTCGTGTGTGTCCGGCTTTGACTTTTACACTAAGGCACCCAAGGCAGTGATGGACAACCCAAACCACTCAGAGCTGTGAGCTGGGATTACAGGATTCCACCCCGAGGCTGGCCCTCCTGGGAGGCCCTCCCTCCACTGGAGGCGAGGGTTGGTGTCAGGCCAGGACTGGTGAACGCAAGGCTTCGTCCTAAGTGCAGGCAACTTATCCAACCCACTTGAGAGACTCAATTCACTGGGCCATCCTCTTTGCATACTCATACATCGGAGGTAGGAAGATTCACTGGAGCTGCACAACATGAGCGAGAGCAGAAGATCTGTCGAAGTCCGGGCAGCTTCACTCTGCCCCCAGCGACGCTGGAATCATCTCAGGCTCCATCCTCAAACAAAAGCCAGATGAAACACAAGGCAATTTCTGCAGAACCAAATCAAGTCTGACTCTGGATTCTTTGAAAAGACCTAGGAATAATGAAAATGTTTTGTACATACTTTTAGACAAGGGTCAGGATTATACTTGTTTGGATGAGGAAAGTCCCCCATACATAGACATAATTACACAGCAGAAGTCTTAAAATCTCGACAGGCATGTCACAAATTTTCTTCCATCACACTTCTGCTGCCTTCGTGGAAATTGTTGGATTTGGCATTATTTTGAAAGACAGAGAAAGATATTTCAGAAGTTAATTTCTAACAACTCACTTGTCCTTGGCATTAGACACAAGGGGCTCCCTTTGATGCCCGGGTGTTGAAGGAACACCTAGATGCTGGATGTTTTGCTGAAGGTTAAAGCACACCACTGCTGGGCAGTCCTGGCTCACCTCTCACCTGGCTTTCAGCCAAATACATGAAGAGGGCGAGAGGTGGCCAGCTTCAGTGACTGTCCAGGCCCTCTGCTCCTGTCATGATGGCCAGCAGCTGTCCTCCGAGGACTGCCCCTCCCTGGCAGGTGGGAGCCATTGATTGTGCTATCTCCTGAAATTTAGCTTATTTCAGGCCCTTTCAACTGTCCACCCCGAGTTCTATACTTATTATTTTCTTTTCTCTATAGCAGATGCTGAATCAGCCTGGACCAAGAGTACATTTCCTGCCTCTTCTCTCACCCCAAACGTTAAAGAGCTGCTGTTATCTACATGAAAGTCTAGTATTATTCTTACTTTCCCTGTGTAGCCTCCTACACCATCTCTGACCCTCCCAAGCTCTTCTTCACAAAATGACCTCATGCTGTGCGAGGGGCAGACACCACATCCCCAGTGGCCTCTAGGAATCTGGAGCAGTACAGAGCCTGGGGTCCTGGGCACCAGGGTCTCTCACGCTCTTCAGCATGCCCTGAAACCTGCAGGACTGACACCTTCCCACTGTCCCTTTGCAAGGAGCTCTGCCCTGGCCCTCGCTGCCTCCCCACCGTTAGTGTCTGTTCCCAACTCCCCTGACTGCAGGAGGCATTCTGTCCAGCCGTGGGTGCAGGGAGGGTGTATTTTAAGCGAGAACTCAAAGTAGAAAACGATAATGCTGGCAGAGTGAGTCTGCCGCTCCAGGAGGGCCTCGCGTCAGCCTCCGAGCCTCTCGGGGACACCTTGGTAATGCTTTCCCGCCCACCCAGCTGTCTTTCCGCTATCTCCTTTCTCGCTTTAGGGTGCTGGATCCTTTGCCTGCACAGTGGCATTGATTCTTTGAGTCCACAGCACAATCCGGCACTTCTGATATCACCTGTAGGCAGGTCCTGGTGTCTGGCTTCCGGTTCCACGTCCTGCCCTTCCCCAGGCACAGCTCTCTCTGTGTGGTGCCTCAGAGCTGCCTGACTGCAGTGCACTCGGAGCTCCTGGCTCTTTTGTCCTCTAGGTTTCCCTCTCCTGGGGCCTCCTGGCCGATGCCCAGGATGACCCAGCGGGTGATTGCTCCGCATTACCTCCCCCCTGAGTGCCCAGAGCTTCTGTTCTGGAGTGGATCCCCCTGTGGCTCTTCCTCTGCCTTCTGCTCCTTCTCTCTTCCTCTGGACTTCACTGTGGACGTTTCCTTCAGAGCTGTTTCCCACACAGGGAGGTCGATTTTGCTCTCCATTCCACAGAACCCTCCAGCATCTGCCTAGCATCAGGGCCTCCTGCCGGGACTTCTCTCTTGACCTTGCAGAGCTGCCTGGTCTTCGGCTCCCCTGCACCTTTTCTTTCTTCCTCCCTCCTCCTGTTCCTTGCATGTCCGGAGAGTCACAGCCTCCAGCCTGGCCCCCGTGTGCCCCGTAACACATCCACAAGCCACAGCCTGCCCTTTGCAGGGCTCCAGATCCCCCAGTTCCCTGCTGGCTTGCGCATCTCACCCTGCAAGCCCAGCCCTGTCCCCAAATGAGCTGCACTTGTGTGTGAACACCTCACAGGCCCCTCCATCCAGAGGCCAATGACACCAGTTAATTGCTGTAAGAATGAAAAGCACAGCTTTTCCTAGATGATATTCATAGACTACTTATTCCACATCCTGGTCACAACTGGCTTGTCAGAAGTGGGAAAATACTCCTGAATACATGATTACTTCCAGGAAGCTGTCCCGTAGACAACCAGATCACAATGGCAGGAAGCCCAGAAATCACTCAAAACGACAAGTGGAACAAGGTGTCCCTACACGTCCGTCAAGGTGAAAGGAGGCTCTATTGACCAGGGAGGAGGTATGTGCCGCAGAGACAGACACTGTCCTTCCTGTCCCAGTCAGCTTGGGCTGCTGTAACAAACTGTCACCACGGCCCCCAAAATAGGTGCTCACTTACCAGGATTATGGGGGCAGCAAGTGTGAGACGGAGACAACAGTGTGGCTGGACTCTGGGGAGGGTCCTCCTGGATTCCACCTGCAGACAGAGAGGCCTCCTGTCTCCTCCCCGTCTCTAAGGCATTTGCCCATCATGGAGGCTGGATCCTTAGGTCCCCACCGAAACCTAACTGCCCTACTCAGCTCCACCTCCAGATCTCATCAGAGTGTCACCTGGGACATCAGGGTTCAGCACACGAAGTTGAGGAACATGAACACTCGGTAGTGAGCACCTCCATTCTGCAAGCTCTGACCAGGGAGTGGGTCAGGCTGCTGCGCAGGGGAAGCTGAGCGGAGTTACAGCAGAGCTCTACAGAGAGCCACGGCCGCGCCGCGTTCATGTGGTGCGCTGCTGCGTGTGTTATCTCCTGGGAGCTGAGGATTTGGAGGGAAATCCTCTACAGTTAATTTTAGAGGTGTTGTTTGTAAGGGGAAGTAGAATTAAGGCACTTCTACTCAAATCCTTCTGTTATTAAAAAAAATGCTAAAAAAATATAAGCCCGCTGCGTGAATGCTTCTTAACCCAGAAATCACTGGCGTCACCCACCCTGCGCCACACGCGTGGGCTCAGGAGGGCAAGTTTCTGCTCAGCAAAGCATTCTAGCCCCGGAGGACAGCGGCCCCCAGGAGGGAGCAACTGGGTCAGGACAGGAAGGCCAACGGGACATCAACCGGCATGTGACCAGGGTCCTTTGATGCCCTGAGGCTGGGGAAAGACAGCATGCTGAGTTCTGTACCTCAAACTCCTTGGCGACACAATTGCGAGGAGCAGCTGCCTCCTGAGGCCATTCGCCTCCTCAGACCTGTGCTCCAAGTAGTCCCTGAGCCAGGAAGCCCTGGGTCTGCGGGGATGACCTTCGCAGGGTGCCTGGTGGCGTGGAAGCCCATCCCCATGGCTCCCTACCCTCTCCCTGCCTTGCTGTCTTTCCTGTGACGGGGTGACTGAATGTCCAGTGGCACCCTAAAGCTGCATGCCAACCCTCTGTGGGACTGGCCACAGCTGCATTAGGGGCACTCTTGACCCAGGGGGTCTCCTGAGCAGGCTGGACTTGTTTCATGGTATCACTGCGCTGTACTGGCCCTGGACCTGGAGTCCTCAGGAGCACTCTGCAGGGTCCCTGTTCCTAATCCCTCCATGGCTCAGGAGAGGTGACCTGAGAGGCTGTGCAGGGCAGGACTGCTTTTGCCTAATGCCTCACAGTAACAAGACCTGCTGAAGAGGGGTCTGTGTGTACTTGTGAGTGTGTGTGTGCACAAATGGGTGGATGTGTGGGGGTTCCTTCCTTTTCTCGTGCTGGCCTGGAGACCTTGACTCACACTGGCCAGTGTGTGTTGGGGGTGGGCCTGTGCCTTTGCAGTAAGGAAACCAGAAGGGAACCGCACAGAACCTCCTGCTGGGGGCTGCCAGCAGGTCACCAGAGCTGCCGGAGCTTTCCTCTCTGTAGGGCCGATGTGGGGGCTGCTGTCTGAGGGGAGGGAGTGCCCACTGTCCAGAGGGAAGGACCATTAGGAAAGTTTGCAGAGATTTGACACCTGCTGAGATCCAGGGCTTGACTGAGGGTGTAAGACACCCACTGAACCCAAGCAGAGCTGGCAGGGAGTGTGGCCCAGGGTGTGAAGAAACAAGGAAAGCTACAGATGCTGCGCCCCTCCACGGCTGGCCAGGAGAGTGCAGACGCTGCTGGCTGCCTCGTGTCTAAAGACTTTTTACACAAAATGCAGCCGTGTTCCCAGAGCCACAGGAAGGAACCGGAGGGTGACATGCAGCCCTGCTACAGAGCATTCTCATGAAGACCTGAGCAACCCACCTGTGCACCACAGTTGGAATTCACTTGATGGTTTAAAAAACAGGTGACTGACCGGAGGCATGCAGAAGGGAGAACTACTCTCAGGATAGACAACATACTGTGTTTCTGAGCTGTGTGAGAAGAAGACAGAAAGAGCCGGCATTCAGGACCAAGAGCAAGCCAAAACCAAACTGCCAGATCCTTGTCGCGCTCTTCGGACAGGTTCTAATAGGAGGTGAAGCAAAGAAATTTATATCTAAACACGCTTAATCACAGATATTTCAGCTTTCCACATTTTCCTTTTGGAAGTCTTTTTCTCCTTTACATAGGACTTTAAAGTCCTTCATCTTCAATATTTAAACAGCAGTCCTCGCTGACATCCTGGTACGGGGACCTGAGCAACTGCCTCCAGAGCAGCAGGGAGGGAGTCAGAGCGGTAAGGCGCGGCTCCTGGGCTGAGGCTGGGCTAATTTCGACTCCTATCTCTAATTAATATTAAGACCAAAAGCCAAATTGCCAAGATACAAAGCACAACTCATATTTCTTCTAATAATCAGAAATTCTATAAAATACAAAAATGAGAGTTTTGAAAATTCAGTACATTTGTGAGTTCAAATGAATCTTCCTTGAACAGAGTTTGGAGAATAGAGTTTGGAGAATTTGAACAGAATTTCCAGGACTGCATCGCAGACTTTCCGATGATCTTCCTTTGAGTGGGCTTCACGGGGATGACTCTGCACCAGAGCGTCATGCTGTGTGGATCTCACAGATGAGCGTCTTGACTGCTAGAAATGGGTGAAAGTGCTTCCTGGGAGAGCTGCTGCCAAGTCTCAGCCACAGGGAGCACAATCAGGCTGCTACACAGTGAGCCTCATCTTTGCTTTCTTAGGGTGGCCCACGAGACAACATTAAGTGACAGTCTCCCAGACTATGCCACCTGGAAACCAGCTCAGCTCAATGCTTTACTGTAAACCAGAGACGCTCTGACTTGGGAAGGTGAGGGGGCTTCAAAGTGGAAGAACAAGACCACAGTCGTGGGAAACGAGAGGGCTGGCCATGGCAAAGGGGGGCCCAGCAGCAGCGACCAGCACACAGCTGTGGGAGAGAGAGAAGACTTTAGTGAGATGAAAGAGGGGCACTGGCCCCGTCCAGGTCAGATCTCTCAGTGCGCAATGGACAAGTGAGGGGAACAATGTCTCTAGAACCAATTTACTGTGGACAAGTATTTATGTGCCATAGGATTCATCATTCAGGTCCCCGGCTTGTCCTTGTGCAAGGTGGCTGTGTGGTCACTCCTTTTCATGCCGCCTCAGGTCTCCACATCTTGTCCCTTTTCACCTCTTGCCCCTATGGGGGCAAGGGGAACTCGCCTTCCATCAGCTGTGTCCCAGGCAGAATCTTAGAAAGTCAGCTATCACTGAGACCCAAGGCCACCTTCTTCTTGCCGCCATCCTAACCACGCTGAGTTTGTTCCTGTTTTCCTGGCTCTGCTCTGAGCTCCATTCCCTCCTTCTGGCCTAAATTTATCAGTCATCCTGAGCCTCTCTCAGCACTTGAACCTCAGTGTGCCTTCACAGCTTCCAGCTTGATCCCTCTTTGTCTAGCATCCTTTATTTGGAGGTGTCCACCTTAAAGGACACTTGGGCAAGAGGACCTGCGCATTCATGTTTCCTGTATTCCTCAGGGGTGCTCTTTTCCAGGTTATTTTGCGTAATCATCAATAAGGAGCTCAGTGAGTACGTAATCCACAGCAAAACTTTGTCCAGCCCGTATTTCAAGGCTCAGAGACAATTAGTGACAATCGTGTTACTTAAATTTAAAGAACAGCTAGGAAAGAGCCATGGCCACAGAAAGCTTGACAAAGACAGAGAATGCAAGTCCTGGAGCAGAACCACCCGGGAATGGTGAGCTTGTTTCTATTTTACTTTGTTTTCTCCTCCTTTATCCTTGCCCCCTTCTTTGTGTCAAAGGACAGAGAAGAAAGGAATCTGACGCCAACATCTATTATGTTCAGACATGCCAGCCTTCCAGATGGACCAAGCAGAGTCTCCTGATAAGGTTGTGGAAGCTATGAATGGGAAGGCAGAGACTGGCTTATCTGAGGGAACATAATACTTACCATCCATACGGGGACAGCATTGGAAGTGAAAAGAAGAACTGACAATAATTATGCTGCTGTGCTTTGGATAAGTGTTCCCCAAAGATCCATGTGTAGTGGCTTGGTGCCAAGGTAGGACTATTATAAGGTACTGGGGACCATCAGGAGGCAGGGCCTCACAGGAGGTGAGAACACTGGGGCCTGCCCTTTAAAAGGACTACAGGATACAAGCCCCTTGCTCTTCCTCTCTTCCTCCTAACTTCCTGGTCAGAAGGTGAACAGTTTGCTCTGCCAAGCATGTTCCCTGCCATTCAGTCCAGCACCCTCACCACAGGCCTAAAGCTATGAATCCATACAATTTTTTTTTGTACCAGGGATTGAACTCAGGGGTACTTGACCACTGAACCACATCCCAGCCCTATTTTGTGTTTTATGTAGAGACAGGGTCTCACTGAGTTGCTTAGTGCCTCACCATTTCTGAGACTGGCTTTGAACTCGCGATTCTCCTGTGTCAGCCTCCCAAAGGGCTGGGATTACAGGCTTGCGCCACCACATCTGGCTTGAATCCATGCAATCTTGAATGATTATCCAAAATAAACCTTTTCTTTTATCAGTATTTCAATATAGCTATAGAAACCTGAATAACACACTTGCCAAGACATTGTGTGTACACTGGAAGTGCCTTGGGAAATAACGTGTATATTTACTTTCTTCTAAGATGTTTGTGGGAAAAAGAAAGCTTCTGCTGTGGTTCAGATGTGAGGTGTCTCCAAAAGCTCATACACCAGACAACACAAGAAGGTTCATAGGCAAAATGATTAGATTATGATAGTTGTTACCAAATCTGTGGATTAATCCACTGATGTGAATTAACTGGGTGGTGATTATAGGTAGGTCAGGAGTGGCTGGTGGAGGTGGGTCACTGGGGGGCTCCCTTTGTGAGGTGTCTGTTTTCCCTTGTCCATGGGGCTCTGTCTCTGCCTCCTGCTGTCATGCCCGAGTTGCTTTCCCTCCACCCTGATATTCTGCCTTATCTGAGGCCTGGGGCAATGGAGCCATCAATCTATGGACTGAACCTCTGAAACTGTGAGCCCCAAAGAAACTTCCTCTCCTCTACATCGTTCTTGTCAGATCTTCTGTTTATCGCCACAAAAAAGCTGACTAAAACAGCTCGACTTTTCCAGTCTGTACTCAAGGACCTAAGTACCTTAGAGTTCACAGCTACAACAGAAAACGTCCTCCAAAATGAGGATTGCAGTCCCTTTTCAGGTGCCAGCTAATAGCAGTTTAAAGGTGTGACAACCTGGCAATCAGTTGAAGAAGGGGCTCCGGAAAGGCCCCCTCCAAACTGTCAAGAGCAGACTCTGCTCCAGGTCGGGAGCTCCAGTGGTGGTTGCATCTTTTTGTTAGGTAGGTAGTTCCAGAAACTGCCTGTGGAGCTGGACCCAGTTACCATGTGATCCTAGAAAGGAAAGGCCACAAGAGCCATCCACATATGCGACAGTGGTGACGTGGCTCATGCCCATGTGTGAGAAGTGGAATCCAGTGCTATCCATGTGACAGTGACGGAATAGCTCAGACAAAAGGAGCCACAGGAGCAACTACTGCTCAGGCGTCCCGCCATGCCCTCCACGTCATGCCCACAAACGCTCTCCAGGCGAGCTCGACTCCAGGGACGTGAGAGCTGGAGGCCAGAGTGGAGGGCTACCTAAACACAGCGTCAGGGAGACACTGCCTGGCTTTGCCAGTGCTGCCGTGACAGAACGCCCAGAGTGGGGAGATGCGGCAGTACACATTTGTTTTCTCTTAGTTCTGGAGACCAAGGTGTCAGGGGAGTTGGGCTCCATCCTGTGTGTCCTCTCACGGCTTTTGCCCTATGTGGGAGCATTCCCAGCATCCATCAGGCTGTCTAGTTTCCTCTTCTGAGAAGCACAACAATCAGACTGGATCAGGACCCACTCTAAGAGCATGTTCTTAGGTGCAGGAGGCTAGGGCTTCAGCATATAAGCTTGTTGAGAACACAGTTCAGGCCACGGCAGTGCCCAAGCCAAACTTCAGATGCACCTGAGCCTTGTACTTCTCCCCATCCCGTCAGGCTGGTGTAAGTACTTTGCTTGGTGCTTTAAGAGGCACGCATTTCCTGGTTACTGTCTACCCCACAAGAGTTGCCAGCTGTCAGCAGAAAAGAGGAAAGAAACAAGCCAACAACTTAGTCTAATGCAAAAAAAGAAGAAAAAGAAAGACCACATAATTAACCAAGAGACCTCAGAAGACTGGAGCAGAGAATATTAACACCTGCCTGTGGAAGTAGAGGACCTGAGTTCAAATATCCGCCTGCGATGCAGCAGCACCTGCAAGTGAAGTGAGACTCCACCTTTTCGTCCGCATTGAGAGGCAAGTGCGGCTGTGTGTTGTGCTAGGCTCTCTGGATGCCTGGTACTGCTGCGAGTGGTCATTCAGAGTGGCGTTTGGAAAGTAAAGAGATGATTTCTGCAAACCACCCGATGTTCCCTGTTGTCCTCCTGTGTGGTCTTTGTAGTTAATCCAGATTTGTGACTAAAGATTTAGGATGTTTTTAAAATGTAATATTTCTTGAAAGCAATAACAAAATATTCCCTACAAAAAGTGGAATGTGACTTTGTTTTTTTTCTTTTCTTTTCTTTTTCACCAGTCCTGGGAATTGTACAGTACTCTACGTAAGTACTGTATGACGGATCTGTGTCCTAAGTCCTTTTTCTAAGTCCCCGGTGTGTGTGAGGTCAGGCTCCTCAGCTTTTCAGACCAAACTCACACTGTTGGGACATTATGTAAACCCCAGCAGGCTCGGGCTGCCCAGGACGGGGACAGAAGAGATCCTCCAGAGACCTCCAGCTGCATGTTGAGGATTGTCTGTAAGGAAACAGATGCAGGGTTAAGGTGAACAATGCCACTCTCTGGTTCACACTGTGCAGATCACAGTAGCCATGTTTCCATGAGTGTGGAGGCCGGAGACAGGAAGCAGGTCTCCAGAATGTCAGATGAGACCAGAGTGTCTTAGAGCTCTGGACGGGATTAAACCAGCCATCTCATACCCGCTCCTCACGGATGTCATGGTGCCAGGTACTTTGTGCCCATGCCAGTGTGCTTCTTCCTCCCGGGTGGAAGTGTGTACTTGGCATCTGTGGGGAAGCTATAGTTTGTTAATTAAAATATACACTGAATTGAAAGGGCACTGAATTGGAATTCACCAAGCCTTTCTTGAGATTGCAGCATATGAACCCACGGTAATAGGAAATTCCTTAAGTCCTCCTCATAGGGCAGCCGACTCGTCTCTTCTGAAGGTTTTATTTCTCAATTTAACAGTATTTTTAAAAGCCTAATTCAAAGCCCAAGGGATTTACAAGTGTCAGCATTGTTCTCTCCTCTTCCAGGACCAGGAACCCCGATTCTGGTTAATTAGACTTGCACAGTTTTATGAAGAATGAGTTTTATGAAGCTGGCAAAGGGGTTCCTAATTAATCTATCTGGAAGCGTTCACCTGTTTCTTCTCTTTAAACTCCCACTAGACTGGATCTCTCTTCCTGATAGACAGCCACTTCTTGCTGATAAACCTCGCTGGAGCTGAAACTCACCTTCCTGGACCTGTGTCCCCATCCAGAGTCTGCTCCTCCGTCACTTACCTGCCCACTCTTTCCCAAAGTTACACTCCTCCAGGAAGAACATGTATTCAAAAGCGAACAATGATCAGACAGCGTGCCCTGATTCCTTTTTGATCACTAGCTCTAGAGGGAAGGGGAAACGGGGAAACAAGCAGGAATGAACAGCGCAACACAACAGAAATGCTTCCACGCAGCTGCAGGAGGAGCGCATGCCCGGCAGAGACCACGGAAAGGGACGTGGCAGCTAATCTTGAGAAAAGAGAGCAGTGCTTTTTAAAAAGTCATTACAAAGATTTAAGTGATGATTAGAAGAGATTAAGAAATCTCATATACAATTACATGGTGTCTCTGAATAAGAACCAAATAAACCGAACAGAAAAAAATAGATAAAACAACCCAAAAACCAAAAAATTTGAAGCACAGGGAAACTTGTACTAGAGATGGAAAGACCCCCATGGTGTCCATGGGGCAGGAAATGGATTGGGACGCTCACAGCAAAGCCTGGGAAAGATTTTGGTGTTCAGAATGAGAAACTCTTTTAGGACAGAAAAGCTAAATTCTAAGTCACATAGAAAGAAAATCAGACTCAAATCAAAGTTTTCCATGAAATATTTAAGTGCCAGAAAGGACTTATAAAATGGTCAGAAAAAGCATGTGTATGTGGGGGGGATGTGATATTCAAACATGTATGTGCTTTCTAAAAAGTTTCTTTAAAAACTAATATCCATTTTTTCTGAAACATCAGGCCCTCTACACTATATTGAAGAGTATGAGTCAGGGCAGACACCTTGGTTTGTTTAATATTTTGAAAGAAACACACTTAATGTTTCACATTGCATGTGATATTCGATACAGGATTTATATATAAAATGTTAGGATTTATACATATAGTTTCTTTTGTTCTAGTCTTCTTTTTTATTTCCGTCACTTACAAAGTCTGAACTTCATTAACTGCTTTCTTGTGCCTCTCCTGAGATCTTTATATGATCTTTTGTCATTCATTCTACTAATATATAAATACATTGACAAAATTCTTTGATGCTAAAGTGTCTGATTTCATGAATAAACTGTATTTGATCATTTCTGTTTTATACAATTTTACTCAGGAAGCTAATATTTTATTATTCCTTCTCTCTATATTTTTGCTTTAAAATTCTCACACTTGATTTCTTTTGATTTGAGTTTGAAGTGTAGTTTTTTGTGTACTCACTGTCAAACTTTCTGTGTCTGGAGTGTTTCAATAGAAAATATATTACTGACATGAATGTATTTTTCTCTGCCTCCCATTTTAATATGTTGATTATATTAGTGCATAATTATATGTCATAAAAGTGAATTGCTTTAAGTGATTAGTTCAGTGAGTATTGAAAATTTTATATATTCTTATAGGCACAGCAGCAATCAAGACAGAAATTATAGGCAAATCTCCTTCCCCTCCAATCACAAACTACCACTAATCTACCTTCCACTACCATAGATGGTTTTAATCACTTATACAATTTCATAATAATGGAATCATGTAGTATGCATTTTTTTATGTCTGGTTTCTTTTCTAACATGTTATATTCTGGCAATTTGTTCCTTTTCATGGTTGAGTAATATTCTTCCATGTGGACATACTACATATCGTCAGATTACATTTTTCTATGTTTTTCTTTTCTGATTGCATTGAGTTATAACTTCAGTTTACCCCAAGTGGCTGCTGAATTTGTCAAATTCTTCTGCATTGATTGAAATGATCACATTTTTCTTCCTTATTTTATTAATGTGACAATATACACTGAAGATTAAATGTCTATGCAGCATTGTTTGGGATAAAATCAAACTGATTACATTAATGTATAGTATACATTGTGTATTAATTTATGCATTCATTATCTTCCATTGGGTAGATATAATTATTTTTTTTCCTTTTTTTATATTTTATTTTTTTAGTTGTAGGTGAACAGAATATCTTTGTTTTTTTTGTTTTTATGTGGTGCTGAGGATCGAACCCAGTGCCTCACGTGTGCTAGGCGAGCACGCTACCACTGCGCCACAATCCCAGCCCCTATAATTATCTTTTTTGACTAAAACTCACATGGCCTCTATTTATTTTTCTATAGCTAATTTTGAATTACTTAAGTCAAAGTAATTTTCCCTCCAAATCCTATAGGGGTGTGTATATATATCTTTATTTTATAATACCAAATATCTTAGAATCCTCTGGTTTGTACCTTGGGCTGTTCCCCCTCCATCACTTTGATAATCTGCCATTTTTATCTCTTCTTTTATTTTTATTTATCCTATTGCTATTATATAAATATTCTCAATAAAAGTCATAAATCTTCCTGTAGTTTTCAGGCTACGTTTGTCATTCATGTAAACATCTTCTTCCTCTTTAATGTTGTTATCTTTCTGGAGTGCCTTTTTTGTTTGTTCGTTTGTTTGTCTGCTTTTCTTTTTTTGGTACCAGGGATGGAACTCAGGGGCACTCGACCACTGAGCCACATCCCCAGCCCTATTTTGTGTTTTATGTAGAGACAGGGTCTCACTGAGTTGCTTTTAGCACCTCACTGTTGCTGAGGCTGGCTTTGAACTCGCGATTCTCCTGTCTCAGCCTCCCTGAGTGCTGGGATTACAAGCATGTGCCAGTGCACCCAGCTTCTAGAGTGCCTTTTGGACAGGATTTTTTGGCATTAAATTTCTTCTACATATACTTTAATTTTTCATTTACATATTTTTGACGTTGTTTTTTCTCTTTTCTTCACTCTATGATTTTAGAAAATATTTTACAAATCCCCAATTTGTCAGTTTTACCACTTTACCATAAGCATTTCTGTCAATACCTTTACTATATTTTTCATGTACATTGCCGCCTTTTCTTAGTTTATAATAATGTGTTCCTGCTTTAAGTAGAAAATATTTTTCCTAAAAATTTACTGTAAATTCCTAATCTCTCTCCTTTCAAATAATGCTACATCTGTAATAGAACATTCAACTACATTTTCAAGTTGTTTTTATGTTTCTTTTCTTGCAACATGTGCTTCCTCCGTGTCCCACCCTTTATCCCTGTGAGGTGATATTTGCCTCAGATTCTTGGGTGCCCTGCCTGGGATGCGTGGCATGGAGAAGGCTGGTGTCCAGTCCTGCCATGTGTCCTCCCTGGGTCATACGGTGGCAGGGACATGCACGGGGGTGCCTGACATGGAAGCCACTGGGAATAAACCTTTTCCTAGAGTCATTTCTCTCTTTTTTGTCATCGGGAGCCACTTGAGGACCCCAGGGTGCTGGAGTTGAAATGCAGATGCTCAGAGGACAGCAGCTCTGCCGTCCTGGCTTTCATACAATGTTCTTTTCTTTTCTAACTTTGAAATAGTTACTGAGTGGAATGTAATCAGTAGTTGTCCCAAGCATCCTAGGAAGAGGAAAGGACCCCTCACCCTCTCCGTGCCTCAGGCCTGTTGTTCTCCCCTGCACGTACATGGGATTCCAGCACCTGTGCAGTTCAGAGACCCTCCGTGGCTCCTATCTGGTTGGTGTGTTCTGGTTGGTCAATGCCCTTTTTTTCTGTACGAACTCAGCAGTGGATCAGGGATGGGAACTGGGAGCTCCTCCCATTTGACTGCCTGAATTGCACAAGTTAATTTCTTCTTAATTCTTCCAGTGTGCTTTAGTACTTTCTTCCTTGTTGGGCTGGTAGATAATTTAGATGTGGCATCCATCTAAAACATGTTTCCAACCCTTTAGTTTCCCTGAGTTTACTCCCTGCATTCCTTTCTCCCTAACTTGTATGTGAATTATTGCGCTGAGTTTTTGACTCAGAACCTGAATTCAAGATCGGCACAGGTCTTGTACAGGTGCGTGACTCAGCATGGAGTAATGACCACATGTGATCTTCTGCGGGCCTGAGGTCTTTCCTTGATAACATGGGGTTCGTTTTATCCTCCTCAGTTGCTTAGGTGTGCTAATACAGCACATGGCATGCTGTGGGTGCCTTTCAGATCTCCCTGTAAGACGTGGGTCTTCATCTTCCCCAACTCCCACCAGGATTGACAACTCATCACTGACACATAAGACATGTTCACAAATTGCCTCCTTTTAAAAGGCATTCTCTCCCTTAAGGTTATAACAATGCTGTGAAGTTGGTTGTCTTCAGTGACTGGCACTGCAAGGTACAAATACCTGTTCCTTTTCTCGGATTCAGCACAAATCCCTAGGCCATTCTGTTTCCATAGCTCCTCATACCATCAACTGAGGTCTCAACTGCAACTGCTTTGCAATTGCATGTCTCCTTTGCTTCTTATTATTTGAACATGATTTGTTTCCCCAAAGTGCCTGTGTTAATGAAGGAATTTTCAGAAATAAATTGATTGGATTATGAGAGCTGTGACCTAATCAGCCCATCCTTGTTTGAATGGACTAACTGGGTGGCAGCTGTAGTGGGCAGGGCATGACCAGAGAAGATGGGTGTTGACGGTGTGGCCCAGACAGGTTCATCTTCTCTGTGGCCTCTTCCCCTTTCTCTCCCTACTTCCTGGCCACCCTGAGCAGAACGGGACTCCTCCACTATGTCCCTTCAAGATGATGTTTTGCCTTGCCTTAGGCTCACAGCTACAGAACCAGACAACCATGGGCTGAATCTCTGAAACCATGAGCCAAAATAAACTTTCCTTTCTAATCTGTTCTTGTTGGAATATTTTGCATATAGTGATTCAAAGTTTACTAGTGCATAAACTGATACCAGGTACCAATGGGGTTGTTCCCATGACCAACCCAACCATGTGCTTCAGAAACCCTTGGCATTGGTTTGCATGAGAAGGTTTGGAAAGTTGAAGATGAGGCTTGAGAAGCTTTAGAATGTTGTAAGCAGTGGTGAGTGGGCAGTTCTGGTGGGGAGTCAGCAGACAAGAATGCTGATGGGGCCATGAAGAGTAAAGGCTGCACTCCTGAGGCTTTGGGACAACCAGGATTCTGTTGTCAACTGCACTACAGACCTTTCCTAGTCTATTCTGACAAAAGACTCATTTACATTTAGCCCACTCCTTGAGACTTTCTGTGGGGCCAGATTTAAAGGTGATGGATTAATTAATCTGGCAAAGAAAATTTCAAGGCAGCGCAAAACTCAGGCTGTGGCATAAATATTGCTATCAGCTTTCAGTCAAGTTTAATGTGAGAATTGAAAGCAGAAATAGAGGTGGAATATTTTATTAACTTGCTGTTTGGCCAAAAATGTGCATGTAAAACTGGAGCCAGGGAGTTTGGGTAGTTAAAGATATGATGGCCACTAAAGTGATGCTAAGTGCTTTGTACAGAAACAATAGGAAACATGCATTGAGGGTATCTAAGGAATTTGCAAGACCACACGCATTACAGAGTTAAGGGCATAGAAATGAAAACTCATTTAAGAGACTTTCGCAGCACCCTGCTCTCACAGCGGAAACTGGAAGAGTTTCTTCCCAGGATTTGCTTCACTGTGTTCAATCACCCAGGCACTCACAGGCCTTTGCTGAATTGATCCAAAGTCGACTATGTTTTTGCTCATAGCAGAACTTGACATCATCCACATAATGCTGGTTCTGCAGACATGCAGGATTCTGGAGTTAGGTGGTCATGGAAGTTTCCACCAAGATGTGAAAGGATGTCTTGGGAGGCCAAACAAAGCATAGCAGGATGGAGATTCCTGTGCACTGCCCCTGAAAGGTCTGTATATGAAGCTGTGAGAAGGAAGCCAGAGCTACAGTGGAAACAAACCCCATCCCCTGATTAATAAAAGCTAATAACATAGACTGTATGCTGAGGAAAGCTGCTAAATACTGAGAGATCCAAGCTCAGAAAGAGGCTTTGAGCTCTGAAACCAGCAGGTCCCAGTGGGTGGGAATGCTCAAGCCCTTTGGAGAGAACATATTGCCACCATGTGCCCCAGATGCTAGAAGTGGGGCTACAGGAAATGCTTGCCTGACTGAGTTTAGGTTTTATTTTGGTCCTATCCCTTCTTTTTTTGACCCTATCCCTCATTTTGGAGTGGGGATGTCTACTCTATGTTATTATATTTTGGATATGTCCAACTTGTTTTTGATTTTTGCAGAGGCTCACAGCCAAGAGTTTGCCTCAAGTCTCAGAAGAGACTTTGTATTTGGATGTGTGGGAAATGCTGTAACTGTTAATATTATGGGACTCTTGGAGATAGACCAAATTAATTTTGCATTGTGAGATGGGACATGAGCTTATGGAGTCCAGGGACAGAATGTTGTGGTTAGGATTTGAGGTGTCCCTCCAAAGCTCCTGTGTTAAAGCGGAGATATTCAGAGGTAAAAATTTAGATTATGAGAGCTGTAATCTAATTAGTCCATGCTAGATTTTTAAAAAAAATTTTTTACTTATAGATTGACCCAAGACCTTAATTTATTTATTTATTTTTATGCAGTGCTGAGGATCAAACCCAGTGCCTCACATGTGCTAGGCAAGTGCTCTACCACCTACTATGGAGCCACACTCACTAACTGGGTGGGTGTTTTGTGGTTGACGGTGAGTCCTGGGGTTATGCCCTGGAGGATTTCTCTTCCCTGTGGCCTCTTACATTTTCTCTCTGCTCCTTGCAACTTGAGCACAGCATTGCAATGTTCCACCACTCCACTGTGCCCAGGCCCAAAGGAATAGAGTTGGCCTGTCATGGGTTGAATCTCTGAAAGCATGAGCCAAAAGAAACTTTCCTTCTTCTAAGTTGTTTTTGTCAAGTTTTTGTCACAGGAGTGCAAAACTGGAACTGCTCCTTAACCCCAATCATGATTTTTCTGAGTGCATGTCTCCAAATCTCCTACCCTAGATCTCTCCCACTCAAAATCAGTTTTCTGTGGAATCAAATACAAGTCTAAATTTCATAAATATCCAATGCCTTATCATATAAAAGTAGTGGCACCATCTAGTCCCAAATGACAAGGATCAGAAACTAAAATTATTGAGTTTAAGAGAATACTGCTGTGGAAGGAAGGTCACTGTGGTCTGATGATAGAAGGGTCCAGAGAAATAATGCATGAGTTTGAATTTGAAAGGAGATGAGAGTGTAGAGCTGTATGGAGAGAACAAAGGTGTGCTGCATCCTTCTCTGGAGCTGCCATTCTAGCTTTTTGCATCAATCCTTTTTTGCATCTGTATCATTTTAAAAAAATGTAAACACTTAAATATATGATGATCGACTTGAGTACATCCTTCAGTTAAGAACTGACAGGACCTGTGCAGAGCCCCATGATTGTATATCTGACAAAGCTGCAGACTTAGGCTGAGTCATGGAGACCATCATTTTCATTTTAAATATTCAACAAACGAAACAATATTTGTCATGATGCCACCATAGCTGTTCTAAGCTGTTTGATGTTTACACAAAATGTGCCTTGGTACAAGTCTGTGGGAGGTGGCACCAAGTAGAATGCCTTACAGTCTGAGCATCTGGGACTAATGAGCTATCAGCAAACACTTGGCTTATGCATGACCAATCTGTCTTTGAATACTGCTAATGCTGACTGTATCAATAAAGATAGGCTGTGATGGGAAACATTTGCTATTATTCAACAGCATATTTGAGGGCTTAGGTCAGAGGGAGGGAAATGATCAAAAGAGATGCAATAGGGTGTCAAAGTAATGAAAGGCCAGTGACCAGGAGGACAGGTGAGAAAGAGCCCAGTCTTTCCCCTTTCCTCCCATCTTCCTCATTTTTTTCCTCTTCTTCTTCAATCTCACTTTTTTTTACAACATTCAAAGATCATTTACAAGACACATATGCTGTCCCTTGAGGAACTTTTGGTATAGGAAGACAATTAATGGGTGTCACTGCTTTAAATAATTGTTCAAGTCACGTGGTGGGTGATACTGAGACACACATTTACGTGTTAAGTAGGTGAGAGAGATTAAAACAACCATAACATGAAGGTCTTTTAACAAATACTAATTAAAAGTAAATTCATTCATTCTAAAGGAGCACTTACAGAGTGACATGCGAGAGCCACATTTCCGTGTTGGCAAAGATGAGGGAGATGGGGAGAGACCCCGAGTACCAGAGAGGGTAAGAAGAGACCAAGGAGGGGCTGCAGAGCCAGTCAGAATCGTGAGTTCGCCCTGTCTGGAAACACTCAGCCTAACAGCAGGGACTGAGAACTCGGAGGCAACGGCAGACACTGCCCCTTCCAGAGGCCCTGCAGCTGCTGGCTGGTCAGGTAATCCTGACCAAGGAGGAGCCAACGCTCAGAAGGCCACAGAGAAAATGCACAAAGACCTCCAAAGAGCCCTGGGGCCACGGGGATAGGGAAGGGTGTTCCTGTTGGAGGAGCACAGACCCTAACTCTTCGCCTTGAGGAGATGACCAGGTCTTCATCGCCTTGTCCATTTAGCAACTAAGGTGAGTTTAGATGGACTTCTGGCTGCTCCCTGATTAGGACGCCCAGGCACCAGGAGGCCTAAACACTGGTCTAAGAGCAGACGCAGTGCTCGCACTGCAGGCGGCTTCTCCCTGTTCCTCGAGACCACTCAGGAGGGTGCACTGGCCACTTTGGGGCCAGAGAAGATCCCAAACCCCAGCTCACTCAGCCTCCCTTCCTTTCTGCTCTATTTCATTATAGTTCACATGCCATAAATGTCATCAATTGGAAAGCACGGCTTGGTGGCTGTCCTCACATTGGGAGGGTGGCCCCACGGTCTGCACAATGCACTTTAGAAGGTCCAGCACCGTCCCTGGTCCCTTCCTCCAACCCCCCACCCCGTTCCCGGCTCCGCTGACGTGCGCTCAGTGTCCCTGTGACTAGCCAGCACACGGAACACCTAGGGAACAGCGTAGCCTGAGCCTCTGTGCTTGACTGGCTTCAGGGAGCATGGTTCCAGGACTCTGTTCTTCCATTCACTGAGCAACCTGTCAAGCGCTGGCTGTGTCCCCGTTCTTTCTTCACTCACCTTGACCTTTGTACTGTGTTCTGTTTATAAAATAGATTTGGGTTTTCTTGGCTCTATCCAGCCACTCCGGAAGACGCGGAGGGTCTCTGAGTTTCCCAGCAGCCCCAGGAACACATGGCCCCCCTGGACGTGTGAGAGTCCCCTGAGTCTGTATTATGGGACGTGCCACATGGTAGAGAAGAGATCAAGGCAAGGGCTCAATCATTTCAGGGCACGAGTCACGTCCTGGAGAGGCTGAGGTTCTCCCAGGTCACTAGCGAACACATGCTCACATTCCCGCCAGCGACCCCTCTCGAGGGCTCTGCGCTGCACAGAGCTATTCTGTATACCACGGAAGAGCTTTCTCTCAGTTCGATTTACCTCTCAACATTTATTAAGATGTTTTATAAATAGAGCTAATAGAAGAATCTGGTTTTTGTCCAGAAGGTTTTCTAGTTATTTCAAAAGAGCTCAAGTTATTTGCCACCTGCCTCTGACCCCACTCCCTCTGCACCAAGCCCGCCGTTCCATTATGTGCACACACTCATCCCAACAACCATCATCCATTGCTCAGTCTCCCTGAGTCTGAGCAACTGGTCTATTTGTTGCCCCGGCACTCAACACATGAGGTATGAGGCAGCTTTTCAACAAACAGGGAAGGAAGGAAGGAAGAGTGGGAGGAGGAAAGGTGGACTTAACAGAAACCAGACCAGCAGACCCACTGCAGAGGGCACGCCTCCCAGACGGGCACACACCTCGGTGTTAGAAGTCTCCCCTCACTGTTTTAGTTGCATTTATTCAGATATTGTTAGGTGAGGTATTTTCTTTTTCTTGCAGGGGAAAGTGAAGCAAATTAAACACTGAATACAAAGTGATATGGAAAAATGAACGCATGCAAACCAAAAAGAGGAATTTCACAGACCAGATTCCGTCATGGTCTCCAGGTCTTTTCCAGTCTCAAAGGCCCATGGAAAAGTCCATCAACTGCACGTTTCCAAATGCACCCCAGCTGCTGACTAGGTCACCTGCTGTTTGCCCACACTCCCACCACTCTGTTCACATAAATGCTAGAGAATTCATAGCCAATAGCATTTCTCAGATGGTGCTCAATACATTGTTGATTGTGAGTACCACACATCTACAGTTTGTGCTCTGGATCTACAGTGATATTAGTTTAATTGCTTTAAAAACTAAAGAGTGAAAGTTACTTTTTCAATAGCCAATATTTTGTGGCATGATATAGCAGTCTGTGTGCATGTTTGTGTGTGTGTATACACACGTATGCACATGTACATACCTACTTAAACTTGCATGCATGTGTGTGTACAAAGTCAGCATAGCACCAATTTTAAGAATATCTTGACACATCAACTAAAATGATTAAAAACAAAACCATTAATTTCAATCCAAGGCCAGGACATGTGTGGGAGTCATATTCCAAATAATAAAGGCATTTGCAATGCCAGGAGACGGGACGGAGCCCTCAGTTCCAGCACCCCATGGCTCTGCCTGCCATGAGAACTTGAGCTTCAACACCAGTAACCACTTTTAAAATTCTGAAGCAGTGTCAATACTTAACCATTTGGTTCCAAATATGTTGGAGATCTAAGGAGGGAGGGGTGTTGTAGAAGATACACTAAATGATATTCTTTGCAGATAAGATTAGTTTTTTTAATTAGTCTTATTTAATCTTACATCATTGTCCATTCAACAATTATAGTATTCTCTTTTTTTTCAAACTTATTTATTCTAATTAGGTATACATGACAGCAGAATGCATTTTGATTCATTGTACACAAATGGAACATAACTTTTCATTTCTCTGGTTGTACACGATGTAGAGTCGCACCATTTGTGTAGTCATACATGTGCCTAGGGCAATGATGTCCATCTCATTCCACCATCTTTCCTGTCCCGTGCCCCCTCCCCTCCCCTCTGTCCCTTTTGACCAAAGTTTCTCCATTCTTCCCATGCACCCTCCCCCATTATGGATCAGCATCCACTTATCAGAGAGAACATTCAGTCTTTGGTTCTTTGGGATTGGCTTATTTTGCTTAGCATAATGTTCTCTAACTCCATCCATTTCTCTGCAAATGCAGTAATTTTATTCTCTTTTAATGATGACTAATATTCCATTGTGTATATATACCATTCTTTATCCATTCATCTGTTGGAGGGCATCTAGTTTGCTTCCACACTTTAGCTATTGTGAATTGAGCTGCTATAAATATTGAAGTGGCTGTGTTACTGTAGTATGCTGATTTTAAGTCCTTTGGGAATAGAATAAGGAGTGGTATAGCTGGGTCAACTGGTTCTATTCCAAGTTTTGTAAGGAATCTCCATACTGCTTTTCAGATTGGCTGAACCAATTTATAGACCCACCAGCAATGTGTGAGCATGCCTTTCCTCCAACATCCTCACCAACATTTATTGTTGTTTGTATTCTTGATAACTGCCATTCTGACAGGAGTGAGTGAAATCTTAGAGTAGTTTTGATTTGCATTTCTCTAATTGCTAGAGATGTTGAACATTTTTTCATATATTTGTCAATCAATTATATATCTTCTTCTGAGACGTGTCTGTTCAGCTCCTTAGGCCCATTTATTGATTAGGTTTTTTTTTGGGGGGGGGGTTAAGTTTCTTGGGATATTTATATATTCTGGAGATTAGTGCTCTAGCTGATGTGCATGTGGCAAAAATTTGTTATCAAAATGTAGGCTTTCTCTGCACCTCATTGATGGTTTTCTTTACTGAGAAGAAGCTTTTTAGTTTTAATCCATCCCATTTCTTGATTCTTGATTTTATTTCTTGCACTTAAAGAGTCTTGTTAAGGAAGTCAGGACCTAAGCAGAAATGATGAAAGTTTGTGTCTACTTTTTCCTCTATTAGACACAGGGTCTCTGATCTAATTCTTAGGTCCTTGATCCACTTTGAGTTGAGTTTTGTGCATGGTGAGAGATAAAGATTTGGATCCATTATGTATTTCCAGTTTTCCCAGCACCATTTGTTGAACAGGTTATCTTTTCTCCAATGTGTGTTTTTGGCACCTTTATCTAATATAACTGTATTCATGTGAGTTTGTCTCTGAGTCTTCTATTCTGTATCATTGGTCTACATGTCTATTTTGATGCCAGTGCCATGCCATTTTTGTTACTATAGCTTTGTAGTATAGTTTAAGGTTTGGCATTGTGATACCTCCTGCTTCATTCTTCTCGCTAAGAATTGCTTTCCCTATTCTGGGTTTCTTATTTTTCTAAATGAATTTCATGATTTCTTTTTCTATTTCTATAAGGAATGACATTGGTATTTTAATTGGAATTGCATTGAATCTATATAGCACTTTGGGTAGTATGGTCATTTTGACAATATTAATTCTGCCTATCCAAGAGCATGGAAGAACTTTCCATCTTCTAAGGTCTTCTTCAATTTCTTTCTTTAGTGTCCTGCAGTTTTCATCGTAGAAGTCTTTCACTGCTTTGGTTAAATTTGTTCCCGAGTATTTTTTTTTTTTTTTTAAGACTATTGTGAATGGAGAAGTTTTTCTAATTTCTCTTTCAGAGGATTCATCACTAATGTATAGAAATGCATTTGATTTATAGGTATTGATTTTATATTCTGCTACACTGCTGAATACATTTATTAATTCTAGAAGTTTTCTGGTGGAAGTTCTTGGATCCTCTATGTTTAGTATCATGTCTTCAACAAATGATAGTTTGAGTTCTTCTTTTCCTATGGTACCCCTTTAATTTCTTTTGTCTTTCTAATTGCTCTGGCTAGAGTTTCAAGGATTATGTTGAATAGCAGTGTTGAAAGAGGGCATCCCTGTCTTGTTCCAATTTTTCTCCATTTAAAATGATGTCGGCCTTGGGTTTAGCACAGATTGCTTTTACAATGTTGAGCTATGTTCCTGCTATCCCTAGTTTTTCAAGTGTTTTGAACATGAAAGGGTGCTGTACTTTGCCAAATACTTTCTCTGCATCAATTGATATAATCATATGATTCTTATCTTTAAGTTTATTGTTGTGAAGGATTACGTTAACTGATTTCCGTATGTTGAATCAACCTTGCATCCCTGGAATTAACCCCACATGATCATGGTGCACTATTTTTTGTATATGTTTCTGTGTATGATTTGCCAAAACTTTATTGAGAATTTTTGCATCTATATTCATCAGGGATATTGGTCTGAAATTTTCTTTCTTTGATGTGTCTCTGTTTGGTTTTGGTATTAGGGTGATATTAGCCTCATAGAATGAATTTGGAAGAGTTCCCTTCTTTTATATTTCATGGAATAATTTAAAGATTATTGGAGCTAGTTCTTCTTTGTAGGTCCTGTAGAACTTAGCTAAGAATCCATCTGGTCCTAGGCTTTTCTGGGTTGGTGGACTTTTGATGGCATCTTCTATTTTCTTGCTTGAAATTGATCTGTTTAAATTGTGTTTGTCCTCCTGATTCAGTATGGGTAGGTCATATGCCTCTGGAAATTTGTCAGTGTCTTTGGGGTTTTCTATTTTACTGGAGTATACATTTTCAAAATAGTTTCTAATCATACTCTGTATTTCAGTAGAGTCTGTTGTGACATTTCCTTTTTATCACAAATTTTAGTAATTTGGGTTTTCTCTCTCCTACTTTTCATTAGGGTGGCTAAAAGTTTGTCAATTTTATTTATTTTTTCAAAGAACCAGCTTTTTGTTTTGTCAATTTTTTGATTTGTTTCATTTGTTTCAATTTTATTGATTTCATCTTGATTGTAATTATTTCCTGTCTTCTACTTCTTTTGGTGTTGGTTTGTTCCTCTTTTTCTCAGGTTTTGACATGTAGTGTCAGGTAGTTTATTTGTTGACTTTTTCTTCTTGTAATGAATGAACTTAACGCAATAAACTTTTCTCTTAACACTGCCTACATAGTGTCCCAGAGATTTTGATATGTTGTATCAGATTTCTCATTTAGCTCTAACAATTTCTTTATCTCCTCCCTGACATCTTCTGTTATTCAAGTGTTATTCAATAGCATATTTTTTGGTCTCCAGATGTTGGAGTAGTTTCTATTTTTTCTTTTATCATTGATTTCTAATTTCATTCCATTATGGTCAGATAGAATGCAGGGTAGTATCTTTACTTTTTGTATTTGCTAAGACTTGCTTTGTGGCATAACATGAGATCTATTTTGGGAAAGAATCCATGTGCTGCTGAGAAAAAAGTGTATTTGCTCATTGATGGATGGAATATTCTATATATGTCTCAAGTCTAAATTATTGAGTGATTTATTGAGTTCTGTAGTTTCTTTGTCTAGTTTTTGTTTGTAAGAGATATCCTGTGGTTTGGGGTGTGTTAAAGTCACCCAGTATTATTGTATTGTGGTCTGATTACTGTAGTTGAGAAGGTTTTGTTTGATATACATAGATACTCCCTCGTTCGGAGCATAGTATTTACAATGCTATGTCTTGTTAATATATGATTCCCTCAATCAGTATGAAATGTCCTTATTTATCCCTATGCACATAAATAGGAGAAGTGGTTTGAAGTCCACTTTATCTGATATTAGAATGGAAACCCCTGCTTGTTTACACATCCATGTGAGTGATACATTTTTTCCCACCCTTTTACCTCCAGTCTGTGGATGTCTTTTTCCTGTGAGATGAGTCTCTTGAAGGCAGCATATTGTTGGGTCTTTTTAAAATCCAGTTACTCAGTCTTTGTCTTTTAGTTGATGAGTTTGGGCCATTCACATTCAGGGTTATTATTGAAATATGCTTTGTAATCCTGGTCATATTTGTTTAGTTTTGGTTTTTAACTTGACTTGGTTTTTCCTTTGATTGGCCTTTCCTTTAGTGTATTTCCTCTCTTTGTAGATTTTCATTGTTGTTTATCATTTCCTCCTCATGGAATATTTTGCTAAGAAGGCTCTGTAGTGCAGGCTTTCTCTCTGTAAATTATTTTAGCTTTTGTTTATCATAAAAGGTTTTATTTTGTCATCAAATCTGAAGCTTAAATTTGCTGGATATAAGATTCTTGGTTGGCATCCATTTTCTTTCAGAGCTTGGTATGTGTTGTTACAGAATCTCCTGGCTTTGAGGGTCTGGGCTGAAAAATCTGCTGAGATCCAAATTGGTCTCCCCATGTATGTAACCTGATTTCTCTCTCTTCTATCCTTATTCTGTATGCTTGGCATATTCATTATAATATGGCTTGGTGTGGATTGGTTGTGATTTTGTACATTTGGTATCCTGTAAGCCTCTTGTATTTTATTTTCCAATTCATTCTTCATGTTTGGGAAATTTTCTGATATTATTTCATTGAAGAGATTGTGTATTCCTTTGGTTTGAAACTCTGTGCCTTCCTGTATCCCAATAAATCTTAGATTTGGTCTTTTGATGCTATCCCATAATTCTTGGATGTTCTGTTCAAGAATTTTTACAATCTTCACTCTGTGGTCAACTTTATTTTCAAGATAGTATATTTTGTCATCATTATCTGAGGTTCTGTCTTCCAAGTGATCTAGCTGTTGGTGATGCTTTCTATTGAGTTTTTTATTTGGTTTATTGTTTCCTTCATTTCAAGAATTTTGATTTTTTTTCATAATCTCTATCTCTTTCTTGAATTAGTCTTTTGCTACCTGTATTTACTACCTTATCTCTTTGTTGGAGTGATCAATTTTTGCCTGCATTTGGTCACTTAAGTCATTCTTTAATTCACAGATTATTTTAATTACGTACATTCTGAACTCCTTCTTTCACATTCCATCACCTGCACTGTCAATAGATTCTATTATTATAGTTCTTGGTTTGTTAGGGGGGCATTTTTCCCTTGTTTTTTCATGTTCATTATGTGTCTTCCTTTCTTGCAGTGTGGATCTGAGGTATTGAAGTCTCTACCCTATAATCTTGTAGTGACCCTGCAGATTACCTGTCCTTCACCTTGGATTTCACTTCCAGTCCCCAGCAGATATCCCCAGATGGATGCTATTGCAACTAAAGTTGGCAGCTGTGGTGGCACAAGTAACTCAAGACAGTAGTGGGGGTAGCGCAAGATGGATGCAAACACTTTCAAACATGGGGCTGAAAAAGTGGGACTTACAAGGCCCTTGGGCTGCCTGTTCGAAGATGCATCCCTGTGGCGTGCTGCGCTGTGGCAGGCAGCTGCCTCCAGACCCTGTCTGTTGTCCCAAGGTCAAGGCTGCTACATAGGGAGGGCTACGGTGATGGCTGAAGGTTCCAAGATGGATGCGGGCTGAGGAGCTCTGCGTTGGTAAATGGGGAGCCACAGTGAGCACCTCCACTCTGAGCAGGGGTGGTCCTGGGCCTGGGTTCTCACACAGGTTGGCAGGGGAGAACCTGGGACTGGGTCTGGGCTCAGACATGGGTCGGCGGTTCAGCAGGGGTGGTCCTGGGCCTGACCTGGGCCTGGGCTCCCGTGAGTCGGCTGTAGTGTTCTGTTGATGAGACAATTGGCTCAAATGCTTAAAATATCAGTAAATATTGTGAAGAGAACAAACAAAATGAAGAGTCCCAAGATGCATGACATGTTCCCATTAACTAAAAAACTAAAAGAGATGAAGGATAGAAGTTTTTTAAGCCTAACACAAATATTCTTTAGAGTTAGCTATTAGAAACCAGTTACAAAAGAAATAAATACAAAGCTCACGTTCGTTCCCTGGGAGGGTAGAGGTGGGCCTGGAGAGGCATGGAGACGGGGGCAGCGGTTCCTCTCACCAAGGGCTCGGGTGCTCCCCCACGCGTGGGCTTGCTCACAGCAGGTGTGCCTCCATGCACACAGCGCGCATCTGCGTACACGCGGCACAGTTCTGGAAGGCGCAAAATAACTGGCCACAGTAATTACATCAGCAAGGGGAGATGAGAAGGTCCGGGTACAAGACTGGATGTGATGTTTACTCTCTATTCTTTGTATCATTTAAGTGCTTACCTTTGAATGTGTTTTTCCAACATTAAACCAAAAAATATTAAATTGCTAATTAAAGAAGCAAAAAACCAAGTGTTTTGCGAGTAAGTGTGGAGTAGGAAGCAGTGCTGGAGGAGCAGGGCCAGAGGCCACAGGACCGTGGGCACAACGATGACGCAGTAAAAATAGGAGTGTGCCGTTTCCTCCAAGCACTCAACACAGTGATTTTCAGTCCCTGCAGCTTTGGGTAGGTGGGATTACTTCCCTCATTTGTCTAATGACTATCCTGTCTAATGACTATCCTGGTCTCTACGCCATCCTGAAACCTGCACAAGCCTGGACAAGTGGTGGCTGCAGGGCTGAGAGTCCTAGCTTGCCTGGCACTCGCCTCCCACAGGAGCTAAGCTTCCAGAGAGGGACTTAGCTGACGCCCACTCTGACCAGGCCGCATTTTCTCCCCTTGAGCAAAGGGCAGGAATTGCTCCTCTTCTTCCCACAGACTCTGCTCCAGGGGCTGAGAATCTAGTCATAAAAACAAGATGAAGATAGCGAAAAAAATACTTTCCATGACGCTTGACAAGCTCGTCAGGGGCAATGCCGTCAGACCTCAAGCAGAAGAGCTGTCGGGGCCTGTGAAGGATCCACCAAGGACAGGTAGCGGTTTGACTAAATGAGAGAGAAGGGGGTTGGAGGAGTATGGGGCCTGCTTGGGAAGGGAACACCCAGAGGCGGTGCCTTGAACATGGACAGGAGCCCACAGGGGTCAAGGGCACACGCCCTGCTGTGCTGGCTGGCATGGGGAGGCACCCCCTGTGCAACCTGCCCCAGATCCAGAAGCACCAGAGCTGTCTTGAAAAGGCAGAAAGTTCTGGAAGCTTTATCATAGCTCTCAGCTTGCTCACTGACTTTGATTCGGGTTTCTGCTGGGAATGTAGGTCCAGCCCAGGAACTAGAAGCAAGGAGGGCGTGGAGAGGAGAGAGCTGAGTGGAGCGTCCAGGGGCGGGCTGTGAACCAAGTTTCGCCTAAGTCCTGCCAGCTCAGCTCCTGTGCCAGCTGGTGGCCTCATCTGTGGGGAGCAAGAAGGTCACCCGTGTGTCAGGGCGCTTCCCGGGCCAGATGGAAGGAGGAGAAGGGAGGAGAAGGGAGGAGAAGGGAGTCGTGCCTGGCTGGTGATGCACTGAGCAGACAGGGATGGACTGGATGGGAGGCAGGCAGGGGCGAGACTGCTCTCCATTCCCCCAGATGGCCATCCGGCTCACAGTCACGAAAAAATCTGCACTCTGTTCTCTAAGAAATGCGACTTAGGGAGTCATTGTTTCTCTGAACTTTTTATGGGCTGAAACAATTAACATGTGAACCTCTGATTTTGAAGAAACTTGTATTTCAGTAATTGACTGTAGTGCTCCTTCTTGCCATATAAACAGCTAGTGTTGACAAGGACATATTATTTAATCACCACCTTTTGACTACTTCCTTCATGCTGATATAGTCTGTTGGATTCTGAATTCCTGTGCAAGCACTGTTTTAAAGAAATGGATTCTCGACACAATGCAGCTTTGACACGGTGTGTATTCTCAGATCTCTGGTGCACATCTGCATATTGAAATATATTAGGACATTCCTGAGTACTCTTACAGGGCGATTTTCAATTGCCTTTGAAAATGTCTTGGACGCGGTTTGTGGAGTGATTGAGAGGTCTGAGCTCATAATTACCTCCCAGCTAAGGTGTACGTTTAGGATGGGGCGGCCTCTTCACCAGCGGAGTCGTGATAATACTCCACAGAAGAGGCAACTGTGGAGAGCTGTTTAGTGGAGCTCTTAGATGGAGTCCCTCCACAGCACTGAGCATGCAGGGGCCTCCTCCCTTCTCTACTCAGAACCCCACTTGAGGACTTGTCTGGGAGACCTGTGGCCCACTGACCCCAGACTTCAACTCAGCTGTTCTTGGACCCAAAGCACAGGAGCTAGAAAGTGATGAGAACGAGGCACTAACTGACCCATGTGTGGGCTCACCTGACGGGAGGTGGCCTCGTGTGTCTTCCTCTTCTTGACTGTATCTGTTTTCTCCCTGGGGGAAAAGAATCCAGGTACTCAGAGGCTGAGATCCTTGTTTTGGATAATTTCCTTGGACATTTCACTCGAAGAGTTATCAATGATTTAAATATGTTGAGAGTAATGTTTGAATGCAGGCCAAAAATACGTGTCGCAGAGACAAACACGCAGCAAACACAGGACCCAGGACATAGGTTCAACTTCACCATGGGAAAGAATACAAGATTAGCTATGGAAAGACAGACTGTGGTCACAGGTGCCGTCCTGTGTTGGTTTTCCTGAGCCTAAACTCCTGCTAAGAAAAGCATGTGACTTTGGGAGAAATTAAGCAGAACTCCAGTCTTTGAAAACATTAATATATTTGCAGCAAACTTGATTTTTCAAATAAATTTTTTTTTTTCAGAAAAGTCTTAACTTATCTCTGACTCATGATTTGGCCAACCAGGCGTCTTTGATAAAATACTAGTTGTTAATTCTGGCCATGGTGGTGCACATCTGTCATTCCAGTGACTCAGGAGGCCAAGGAAGGAGGATCACAAGTTCAAAGCCAGCCTGTCTCAAAGTAAAGAATAAAAAGGTCAGGGACATAGCTCAGTGATAGGCCCCTGTGGATTTAATCCCCAGTATCAGAAAAATCCCCAACAAATAAACTAAAAACCAGAACCTGTTGCTCAGTCCTGACACTGTGACCTGACATTTTTACATCCAGAAAAGGCCTTTTCTGTATTTTTAATGATTGGAAATTCTAAATGTGCAGTGTTTCTCTGCTCTCCCTTCTTCCCTTCCCTTCTCTTGGCCTTCATCTCCTCTGACCAGTTCCTTCCTGTTTCTTTTGATCCCTCCCCAGTGCTTTCTGTCCCCCTCTGGGCTCAGCCAGCCTCTCTCTGCCTTTGCTCTGACCCCCTTCCTCCTGCCTGCCTGCTCTACACTCCGGCTTCCCCCGTTTCTCTGCAATAGCTCTTGTTTCACGGAGGTCTGACATCGCTCTCTTTGAGGCCTTGACCTTCAGATGATTGGGGCCACTTTTTCCTCTCAACCCATCTGAATTTCTTCTGATCTATTCAAGATGCTTACAAATCCTGCGTCTCTTTGTAAATGTCTGCTTCCCTAGGAAACCTGAAGGATAGGAAAACAGAAAAGCAGCTGTGGGCAGTTGGCAGAAGGAAACCTCTTTGCGTGGCACCTCGCTCCATAATAACCCCAAAGTCCTTTCCTCCTGATGCCTCTTTTCTTCTATTTACCCCTTTTTTTTACTTCCTGATTCTTTGAAGGATTTTAAAATCCAACACATATATGTTTTAAATAATGTTATCAAAGTAGAATTGAGAGGGAGGGAAATAGTCCTTTCCATGGCTCGGATGGACTTGGAGATATTTTAAAATGCCCTCCACGAGAGGCACAGCGTGCTGAGTTCTGAGGAAGTAGATGTCTTCAGATCTCCGTTTGTGCTGGATGCCTGGGTTCAGTCCTGAGCGGTTTTGTCACTTGGTTATTCAAGCCCTGCATCTCGCTGTCCCTTCTGAGTCTTCACTTTTGTCTTAATTGCTGTTAGTTAAATGTCTACTAAAGGCAGTGAGATGGGAATCATTTGATTCTGCCACTTACCGCAGTACTGGAATGGAGAGTGTCCTAGTAAGAGACAACTGAGAAGAATCCGTCACATGGTATTGATTAATCTGATCCATTCCAGCCAGTGCTGCCTTCCAGCACATTTCTGGGTGCAATTACAGGATTTTCATCAACAAAACTCTAAGCATTTAGAGATCCAGTTACTTTCTTAATCATTTGGTATGCCTCCATGGGGTATGAGATTAACTGGAGAGCACCCCATTAGCTCTGCGAAAGAAAGCAGAAGAGATGAGAAAGGAGGGCATTTCCTTCCTTCCTTCCTTCCTTTCTTCCTTCCTCTCTCTCTCCCTCCTTCCCTCCCTTCCTTCCTGTCTTCCTTTATTATTCCTTCTCCTTCTCCTCCTCCTCCTTCTTCACACCAGGAATGGAATCCAGATCACTTTACCACTGAGCTACATCCCCACCCCTCTTATTTTTAATTTTGAGACAGTATCTTGCTAAGTTGCTTAGAGTCTTGTTAAATTGCTGAGTCTGATCTCAAACTTGAATCCTCCTGGGTCAGTCTCCCTCCTTAGTAGATGGAATATATTTTCTTAATTAAAAAAGAAGAAGCTACTACTATATGTAGAGTTTGCAAATACTGACATTAGATGTGTTTGGATATGTATATCTTATCTACAGATATAATATTTAATATGTAATAAATACATATATTTTTAAAACTTTTGCTTAGTTCAGAAGAAATCAATCTCCTCTTCTCAAAACAATGAAAGACACCCTTTTTTTAAACTAGTTTCTATAAGTTGACATCTGGGAAATTGTATTTGCAGGGAAATCTTAGAATTTGTTAAGTTTTTAGTTGGTAAAAAATGTTAGTCAGTGACACTTAGTAAATATCAATAATGACTGTAATAATATGGTATATGTATAAACACAAAATTACAGAATGTTAGATCTAGATGAAATGCAGAGAACAAGAAGAAATTTCTTTCAAAGTCAAAACCTTTTATGTAGCCACTATATAATAAGATGATAAGTACATAATATCATCAGCTGTAGTAAATTCATCAGAATTTTCAGGTAATTTTTTAGTCTAGAATTTATACACATTGGAAAAAAACAGCAATACAAATACATGACATATTTATTTCAACTCACACAAAAAAAATCCTCAAAATGCATTAAGAACTTGTCACTGTAACTCCATGATCCACTCTGCATGGGTCCTATGCCCTACAAGGTGTCCCCAAGAGAGTGAGCACCCTGGCCTGCAGGCAGGTCGAGGAGGCCACACTTGCTGCAGCTGGCCCAGCTCTGCTGGCAAGGATGCAAGGGAAGTCAAAGCTCATGGGCTTCGTGTTCCAGCATCTCCACTCTGCAGAGGGTGTGGCTCAGCAGCACGGGTGCAGGTGTGCAATCCAGCAGGGGCAAGATGAGGCCCACACCAAGCAGGTGGAGGAGCCGCCCTGGTGTAAAAGCTTCTGCATTAAAATCTAAGCCCTAATGAAGTCAACACCCTCTTCAATCCAAAGCTTTCCAGGCCTAGGAACCTTCCAATTAGAAGAGCCATCACACTGAAAACCCCAGGGTTTGGCCTCCCCATCTGGAGTTTATCCTCTGTGGTTGCTCCCGGCTCAGATGTAATGTGCTTAGTAATGTAAGTGTTGGGTGTTGCTTAGTAATGTAAGTGACAATTTCACCTTTGCAGGTTACCAGGGAACTGAGCAAACATAAGGAAAGGTCAACAAGGGACCACAAATAAGATGTAGCATCCTCAGGGGTGAAGGCACAGCAAAGCTTCCATGTGGCCATCCTGGAGTGGGACTTGAATCACACAGGACGCATACCTGGCAGAGCTGACTCAGAAGCTCCAATGCCCTATCCCCATCTTATCCTACTGTGCGTTAATATGTAATGTTAATAAGGAAAGTGACTGTCAAGCCAGTACCCACCTCAAAGCACAGCTATGCAGCCAGGATAACCTTTTTGCAAGTTTATTGATGTGCATGTCTAAGAAGGCAGAAGGAAGATAAGTCTTTGCTCACTTTCAGCTGGTAGCAATTCTCACTTCCCTCAGATTTATCAGAGCTGTCACCTGGTCAAATAGAATTAGATCAGAATTTATTGAATGTCTTACTTTTATTAAGACATTCTGAGTACTATACAGGGCTTACTATAGGCATGCCAAGGTGATTTTCAATTCATTATAAATGAAGATTTAATTAGCTATTACAATGAGTAAAACATGATTGTTGATGGTTTGTGGAGGAAGGCAGATTAGATTAAAAATCCTAGTTATATGGAGCTCTCATTTTTTCATCTTATTGGAAACATTTAACTGTATGTGGGGAAATTAAATGAAAGAGAATCTGTACTAAGTCCCAGCAAGAAATTCTAAATGAACCCATTAGAAGGAAGATTTTGCCAACATGTGCCAGTGAAGGTCAGGGAGGGCGTGAGAATAGGGGCAAGAAATGAATGGAGGGCCGAGTCCCACACAGGGGCAGGGCCCATGGAGACTCTTCACAGGAGCAAAGGCAGAGTGGCTATTTTCCATATTCACAGAGAGGGAAGTGAACTTTCAGGCTTGGAACAGAGTGTTTTCTTTCTTCATACTAAATTATGGCGACTCTACATGTCCCAAGGTGAAGGGTGATGATTGGACACATAGATAGAGCCCTGTCAGTCCAATGCATGGTGTGGACCTGAGACCATGCCTGAGCTGTGCTTCTGGTCACAGGCTGGGGAACCCCTCTGTCCTCTGCGAAGCCCCTGCTGAGGCGCTTGTGGCTGTACCTCACTCCCTGATGCAGTCTGACGCCGTGTTTCTCACCTGCCAGGTGTCCAGTGCATACGGGAGCAGACCTGCAACTATGAGATGCAGACTCGGGAACCATGCCTCCCTCAGCACCAGTCACAGATCAGGCTGTGCCGTGCACAGCTGAGGTGTCCTACAGTGTAGCGGCAAGCAGCTTGGCCACACTTACCGGTGTTCCAGGAAGAGCTTCAATTTATGTCTGCTTCCCTGAAAAATTAATAATAATGCTCCTGTTCACTCTTAAGTCGTCACAGTTGGGGTAATAAATTACTGTGTGATCATGCTAATGAGAAGGCTCAATGTAAGACCAAGAGCAGCACAGCTCCCCTTATCCTCACATCGTGACATGAAGGGAGCCACCTGGAACTTCAGGTATAATTCACGTCTTTGTAAAGGCAGGCTTCAGAGCTGGGGTCACCGCTCATGGGTGAGTGCTGCAGCAACCTTTCTTCTTGCATTTTCCCACTTGTAGGAGGAAAGGCCTAAGCCTGCCCAGGTGGTGCCCAGGCAGCCTCTCCCACCCTCTCCTCATGGAGGTCATTCTGGAAACTTCAGCCACAGGGGCATATTTGCATCTTGAGAAGGGCACACGCTACATACCAAAGTTGTCTTTTGAGAGCTAATTATTAAATACCAAAAAGCATGGATGTGCAATAGACAATTGTGAAAATACTGACATGTACAAACAAGAAATATGAAAACCCTCCATGTGCCTACCATTTGGGGACTTTCCCTGCAAACACCTGACAGCTCGCCCTCATATCCCATGTGCTGGCTCATACACGGTGGTGCAACCCAGAGTTGTGTACAGGAATGCATGGCTTTAGAACAGATGGTACAAAATGTGCCATGTCAATGGCTTTGTGCTTGAAATGCACACCTGATGGATCAGCACATTTCTCCCCGGAAGAATTCCACTGCTCTGAACATTCCAGCGTCTCCTGTAGTGACCGTCAGAAAACCAGTTTAAGAGCCACGGCCTGATCACCTCTGAGCTTCTAAACCCTAAATTGGACTCCTCAGATTTACCTTTTAATTTGTGCATGAGACCTGACTCAAAATGAAATTTGTTCTTCCAAATATGGCCGGAAACTGAGGATGAAAGCTATTGGATGCATGGCTTCCAAACCCTGAAGCCAGCTTGGCAGTGAGGGGAGGGTGTGGCACTACAGGGCTGGGGCAAAGGTGGAGCAGAGGCCGGTGGCAGCTGTGATTGTGGGCAGGGCCTGGCCAGGCGTCTGTGTCAGACCAGCAGTTATTTGAATGCAAAGGTCTATATGAACATTAAAATTCCACCCCATCACTTTGCGGCCACCGTCCGTAACACCGTGTTCATATATAAGCAGTGCACATTTTAGGAGATAATTTCAGCCATGATTTATACATTTAATGCAATTCAAGCTGTTTTACGCATTTTAAGTTAAGTTTGATAAAACTGAGATGTATTTTTCTAAGCCCTTTTTTCTATAATTCTTAATCCCACGTGCATTTTAAAGGAAATGAATTCCGTGTGTCTCTCACTCGTCCACTTAACTCGTCAAACAATGTTTGTAAGGAGCCTTTGATATCCAAGAAGCCCTTCGAGTCTTTTTATGAGACTTTTTAAGCCTTTCTCCTCAGAAACAGGAAGTCGTGCTTGGCCACCACCAAAAGAGCTTGCATGCCGAACGGCTTAGGTTCAATTTGAAAAGGCCACACCGCGGGCTCGGCTGGGGTCTCCACGGCACACATGTGCTCCAGGCCTGGAGGAGAGGGAAACCGGGTTTTGATCTGCTGGGAGGCCGTGAACCATAGGGCATACGCGAAACGCGTTGCAGTTGCTAAGGAAATTTCAGAGAAGGTAAGATCCTTTTCAAAAGGAGAAGGAAATCATTTTCCTGAATTTCTGGAATTTAACTAGCAGACCTTTTATGTGCTTATGTCTGTGTTCTGTGAAGGGCGTGCTGGGTACAGGGAAGAGACAGCCTGACATGGGATCTTACATCTGACTGCATTCTGGTAGGCTGCATAATTTGTATTTCGGACTCTTTCTTCTCACACAATGCTTTCAACTTCCCATCTTTCTGCTGTAATCAGAATCCAGCAGCCGGCGGGTAAATTCTTCAGGGAGCTGGTCTCCTTCGAATCCATAGAGGAGTCTTACTGCTCATTGTAACAGACACATCTGTGCCTCAACTTTGAAATGACCTGTTAGTTTGTGGTTCAATAAGAATGTTCCAGTAGTTGGGGAAGTCTTGTAGGGATGGGTACGTACACACATAAATTGAGAAGAGAATATTGTATTAGTCAAAATGAAGCATATGCTGACATTCTCAGGAGGCAAGAAGTACATTGAATAAACATGTCCAATAAATACCAAATAATGAAGAGAATTTAAGAAATAATATTTATGCATTTTATTATCAAAGTTATATGGTAGAGTAAGCAAAAAAACCATATGATGAAATAGGAAACTCATTTAAAGTAAGGAAGTAACATATAGATTTTCTGTATCATACTTGCTTTAAGAAGTGTGAAACCCAATGTCTTAAAAGTAACCGCCACTGTGGCGACCGCCATGCCTGGAGCTCAGTGGGAGCAGGTGTACTTTCCCCAGTGACCCCCACCCCATTGTGGAATGGCCGGCAGAGCCGTTTATCTTGGTGACTTAACTTCGGATATCCAGGAAGCTCTTCAAGTCTATTCTCACTTGACCCTTATAAAAGCCTCTTAGTAAAGATAAAGCAGGTATTAATATTGCTGCTTGACAAGAAGGAAGCCAGTCGGAGAAGTTAAGAAACTGCCTCCAGGTAGTACAGCCGTCCAGAGGAGGACACAGAGTCAGGAAGCTCTTCAGAACCATGGCGGGGAGTGCCGTCCAGAGCCAAGTGACGTGGCCCACCTTTCTAACAGCCAGGGCGTGGCAACACTAAGATCCTCACTGGCTGAGGGCAGAGCTCCTAGATCCAAGACCTACCCTCCCCCCCCCCATGGCTTCTACATGAGCACACTTTTGTCTACACTGGGTTCCTCCCACTCTCCAACTCCTCTGTGGCAGCCTCACTCTGGCTTCAAGGGGGTACTTTAAATAGAACCCAACCATAGACCCACAACACCTACAGCTGGGCCTTTATTTATTAAATTAGCTGTAAATGAAGCCAAGTGTGTAATGTGAACTGATGCAGAACTATTTTAAAAGTGTTCCATCAGTGGAACAATTTAAGAGAAACCTCAGATGACAGGAAGTTACGAGGCACCGTGTGTGAGGCCTTGCAGAATCGCTTGGAGTCCTGCACTGGGCTTCCTGGCCACAGGATGGATCATGCACCATGGTTTGCTTAACTGAGAAGTAAGAATTAAAAATAATAATGAGGCTCGGGGGTGTAGCTCCGTGGTGGAGGCCTGCCTAGTACACATGAAGCTCTGAATCCCAGCACTGTAACAAAAAAACAAGACAGCACTTGCCAGGACAGGCCAGAATCAGGAAGCAGACCAAGGAGGCCCAGGGCCCAGTCAAAGAGGGCCCAGAGGGGCCTGCATGAAGCCTGGCCCAGAAGAGCGTCTATGTCTAATAGCTAGACATGGGCTTTGATAGAGCAGGGGTCCAAGTCTGGCTGCTGGAAAGCTTCAGACACCATACTGAAAGACTTCTATCATCTGGGGAAAGAGAAGTCAGCGCTGCATTTTTATATTTTAGAAATATTTCTTTAGAAGTAATTTACACATGTTTAAAAATATCTTCTTTGCAGTTAGATTTGGCAAAAGAAGACTATACCTATCAGGGACACATGTATTTGAAGCCTTTGATTTCATGAAGAGCAAGGAAACCTTGTTCCCACAAGAAAAACAGTTCAGGGACCTGGTTTTCAAGGAAGTCAAAGTATATCCTTCCATGGTTCTGAAATCCCAGTAAAAGTGAAATATAATTGACATTCATATGGTTCAGTTGATTGGAAGTGCAGGATGATTTTAAAAGGTGGATAGAGGTCCATCTGATAGGACTGTCCAGCCCAAGTCCCCCAGGGATCCTGGATTTACTGGGCTGCCCAGCCACTCCCCTCCTGCCACCTCCTCTACTGGAAGGAACACAGAACTTCTCCCTCGTCTACAGGGCTCTGGCCTTGGTTGTGGCTGAGGCTACAGGTTTGGCTTCAGCACACTGGATCCCTGGGTAGCAGGGTGGCAGACACCCACAAGCCCACCAGGAAGCCGAAGCTGAACAGCGTCTCTCAGTCTTCTGCAGAGCTTGACCACCTGACACACAGGAAACATAACCTGCCCAAAGGTGAGAGCAGGGGCCCGTGGGAGCCACATCAAAGTCCCTTCACTTGTTGGAATATGTTGGGCAACATCAAATTAGAAGCTCAGAGTGTGGACTCGGGCCATGAATATCCCTTATTTAAACTCCCAGCTCTGTCAGCTCGAGCTGTGTGCCTTGAGGTCATCAACATTTCTAAAATCTAGTTTCTTCGTTTGTAAAATGGAAATAATCACATAGCATCTGTGAGTTTGCTATGATTAAATTAGAGGCTCCCTCACAAACCCATAATGCCTTGCTCCTGACGGCAGGGGACACACGTTCACTCCTGAGGGGGAGCTGAGTGACGGTGACTCTGGGCCGTCCCTCCACTTGCCCACCTTGTTCCCAGGGCTTACTCGGTGACTGGCAGCACTCTCGTCACTGGTCCACAGGAGCCCCTTCCCGGTGTGCAGGCCCGCAGGTCTTCCCAGGATGCTGGGGCCACGCGAGGCACCCTCCTCTGCAGGACTCTCCCAGCTCTTGCCCGATGTGTACCCACCCTAGACAGTAGCCCAAGGACCTCGTGACAGCTGAAAAGTGATTTTTAAAAAAGAAGAAAAACCAATAAAGGTGAGTATGAGGAGGCAGTCTGCTCCACGTGTAAGTGAAGTGTGTAAGTGAAGTGTGTAAGTGAAGTGTGTAAGTGAAGTGTGTAAGTGAAGTGTGTAAGCTTCAGCAAGCGCAGCACAGACCGTGTGGGTGTTGAAAACATGGCCACACTTCCCACCCATTGTATTTGTGAGGTCTCCTTGAAATGCCTATAAAACTAGGGAACCTGGGCTGCGTTCTCCAGGGGATCCATAAACTGCCGCAGCTGATACTGGTAAAATAGGCTGTAAGGAACCTTAGAAATCACAGCTTGATTTGGTCCGTATTTACTGCCTGTGTCATGCACAGAAACAGTAAAACAGGCAAGCACACGTTTCCATCTGTGCCACATTATAACGCCATGCATGAGAAGGGCCATTCTTCATGTGGAATGGTGGCCGTGTGTAGGCCGTCTTCCTTTGATATCCTGTGCTACCACTCGTGACGGAGCGTCAACAGGCCACCCACAAACATGAATCTTTACAGTCCTGAGAGCTGAAGCGTTGCAGTCCTCACGGCTCCCCCACGCAGGGGTATTCCTGTCCCCACCACTGCCCCATGATTGCAAGCTGAGTCAGTGTTTTTCTTTCCTTTTTCTTTTTCTAGGGACAAAACAGTTACAAGAAACATCCTGACAAAGAAACCTCAGGAGCACACATTTCTCCAGGGTTCGTAACAAACATGATAAGCCACATTTCACAACCACATAGGAGATAAGACAGTGACGGCCAGGTAGGAGCCGAGCCTTACTTTTCTACTGTACGGCTCTGCTGAGTTACCTGGTCTCACTCCATGAGCATCAGGCAGAGGGACAGAGGGACGGGGAGGAGCATGTGAGGGGAGGGTGCGATCCACGGGGCAGGGACTTTCAGCACCGCTCTGGTGTCGCAGGGAACCTGGAGGCTGAAGGAGATTTTGTGAGCTTTATCCACCCCTCAATCTGGGACTTTTCAAGGAGTTGAGTAAAAATGAGTCCAATTGAAGTAAACAAACAAAAAAACCAAAGGTAAAGCTGGGCGCGGTGGTGCACACCTATAATCTCAGCATTTTAGGAGGCTGAGACAGGAGAATCATGAGTTCAAAGCCACCCTCAGCAATGGCGAGGTGCTAAGCAACTCAGGGAGACCCTGTCTCTACGTAAAACACAAAATAGGGCTGGGGATGTGGCTCAGTTGTTGCGTGCCCCTGAGTTCAATCCCTGGTACAAAAAAAAAAAAAAAAAAGCCAAAGGTAGAGGTGAATGATCAATTTCCAGGTGTCAGGGGGAGAAAAGTGGGGTGGGGCAGGCATGGTTGCTGAGCTACATCTTTCACCTAAGTCTCTCAGAGGCGCCTCTTGTCTTTTGCAAGTGCACACTTTATCTTTGCTTGGGGGGAGTCCCCAATTACACAGGAGACCAGACATTTCCATTTGGTGGAGTTCATGATGATTCCTAAAGAAAGTTTTAGACATGAGCTGGAAACTTCCGTGGGAGATCACCCCTGTGATTAAGCTGGATACAGAAAGGCATGGAACCACTCAGCACAGGAGAGAAGAAGCGAGGCTTTGACATGAGTGTATGTCAAGCACTCACCAGCTGTGTGAAGTAGGGCAGTCCGTTAAATTCCCTGAGCTTCAGGTTCCTTCGTGACAAGCTCAGGCTATGACTTCTGTACCCGCATGGTGCCTGTCGACTGGTCTTGGGATTGTTCTAAGACTGAAAAAAATGATTTTCAATGTGTTTCCTGTAGCTTCCCCTGGCTGTTGAGATGGACTTTATTCTGGGGGATGTAACTTTTCTGGGCTGGGGTCCAGCTCTCTTTCTCTGGAAAACTCTTTTCCCCTGACCTGCTATTTGGTCAGTCTGGATGCCTAGCCCTGTGTAGTTCATGGGCAAGCAGAGAGCAAGGACATGTGATAAGGAGGGTAGAAAGTGAGCTGTGCTGTGAGCTGCTCGTGGACTCTGGGGGCAGCCAATGGACTGTCGTGACAGAGTTATGGGCGCCAACAGAGCTGAGCGGCATGTGGGCCCAGCAGTCGGGCCCAGCAGGCGTGGCCCTGCCATAGGACCCAGTGGGGGTCAGCAGCAGCCCGTGCCAGCAGACAGCCATGGGGAGACTGGACGGAAGTCAAGCAAAACAGCTCCGCAAGGGACACCAGGCACAAGACACTCGAGCCAGTAAGCTGCCTGGTGAAGTCCAGCCTGCTGTATCAAGAAAATGAAAGCTCCCCAGGGATTCCGTGAGGGATGCAGGAGGCCAGTCCCCTCACCTGAGTAAGAACACCTGTGGTGATAGCAAGCTCCACTTGGCTGAGTCCTGTGACTTGCTGACGGGCACAGAGAAGGATTCTTCTTAGCTCACTGAACTGAGTGGTTTATTCTGTATGAGCCCATCAGGAATAAATATACCACAAGGATGCACTCCACGTATTTTATTTTATTTTTAATTTATTCATTTATTTTTTTATGTGGTGCTGAGGATCAAACCCAGTGCCTCACACGTGCTAGGGAAGTGCTCTACCACTAAGCCACAACCTCAGCCCTCCACGTATTTTAAGAACCAGAAAACACAACAGAAGTACCTGGCCAGCCAGGACCTGTGTAGGGTCTGCTCAGATGAGCCACTCGTGTCCTGCTCAGTGGACTTGTGCAGGTTCTGAGGTGGGTGTGGTGGAATCTGGCCCCTTCCTAGGAGGTCTGCTGTTAAATAGCACAATACACTGTATTTCTACACAGGAAACAGTGACTGTTTGGAAAACTGGTGCATTTTTTAAAATGTATTTATTTTTATTTTTTAAAACAAAAGAGTACATTTCAAGTCAGTACGCATATGGAGCACAATTTTCCATTTCTCTGATTGTAAACAAGATAGAGTCACACCATTCGTGTCTTCACACATGTACCTAGGGTAGTGATGTCCATCGCATTCCACCATCTTTGCTACCCCCATGCCCCTCCTTTCCCCTCCCTCCTCTTTCCCTATCCAAAGTTCCTCCATTTCTCCCATGCTCCCTACCCCCACCCCTATTATGTATCAGCATCCACTAATCAGAGAAAACATTCGGCCTTTGGTTCTTTGGGATTGGCTTACTTCGCTCAGTATGATGTTCTCCAACTCCATCCATTTACCTGCAAATGCCATAATTTTATTCTCTTTTAATGCTGAGTAACATTCCATTCTGTATATATGCCACAATTTCTTTATCCAGTTCATCTATTGAAGGGCATCTACGTTACTTCCACAGTTTAGCTATTGTGAATTGAGCTGCTATAAACATTGAAGTGGCTGCATCACTGTAGTATGCTGTTTTTAACTCTTTAGGGTATAGACCGAGGAGTGGGATAGCTGGGTCAAATGGTGGTTCCATTCCAAGTTTTTTAAGAAATCTCCATACTGCTTTCCAGATTGGTTGCACCAATTTGTAGTCCCACCAGTAATATTTGAGCGTGTCTTTTCCCCCATATCCTTGCCGGCACTTATTGTTGCTTGTATTCTTGAAAACTGCCATTCTGACTGGTATGAGATAAAATCCTAGAGTAGTTTTGATTTACATTTCTCTAATTTCTAGAGATGTTGAACATTTCTTCATATATTTTTTGATCAGTTGTATATCTTCTTCTGAGAAGTGTCTGTTCAGCTCCTTAGCCCATTTATTGATTGGGTTGTTTGTTTTCTTGTTGTTAAGTTTTTTGAGTTCTTTATATATCCTGAAGATTAGGGTGCTATTCGATGTGCATGTGGCAAAAATTAGCTCCCAGAATGAAGGCTCTTTGTTCAACTCATTGTTTGCTTCTTTTGCTGAGAACAAGCTTTTTAGTTTGAATCCATCTCATTTGCTGATTCTTGATTTTATTTCTTGTTTTAGGAGTCTTGTTAAGGAAGTCAGGACCTAATCCTACTAGGAAGTTTGTGCCTATCTTTACCTCTATTACGTGCAGGGCTTTGGTCTAATACCTAGGACCTTGATCCAGTTTGAGTTGAGTTTTGTGCATGGTGATAGGGTCTTAATTTCATTGTGCTGCATATGGATTTATGGTTTTCCCAGCACCATTTGTGGAAGAGGCTGTCTTTTCTCCATTGTATGTTTTTAGAACCTTTGTCTAGTATGAGACAACTGTATTTATGTGGGTTTATCTCTTGTGTCTTTTCTTCTGTACCATTGGTTTACATGTCTATTTTGATGCCAATACTATGTTGTTTTTGTTACTATAGCTTTGTAGTATAGTTTAGGTGTGGTATTGTGATGTCTCCTGCTTCAAACTTTTACTAAGAATTTCTTTGGCCGTTCTGTGTCTTATTTTTCCAAATAAATTTCATGATTGCTTTTTCTATTTCTATAAGTAATGACATTGGGATTTTAATTAGGATTGCATTGAATCTGTATAGCACTTTGCGTAGTATGGCCATTTTGACAATATTGATTTTGCCCAACCAAGAGCATGAGAGATCTTTCCATCTTCTAAGGTCTTCTTTAATTTCTTTTTTTAGTGTCTTGTAGTTTTCATTGTAGAGTTCTCCCACATCTTTTGTTAGATTGATTCTCAAGCTTTTTTTTTTTTTTTTTTTTTTGAAGCTGTTGTGAATGGAGTAGTTTTCTCTTTCAGAGGATTCATCCCTGATGTATAGAAATGCATTTGATTTATGGGTGTTGATTTTATATCCTACAACTTTGCTAAATTCATTTATTAATTCTAGAAGTTTTCTTGTGAAATTTTTTGGATCCTCTGCATATAGGATCATATCATCAGCAAATAATGATAGTTTGAGTTCTTCTTTTCCTATTTGTATCTCTTTAATTTTTTTCATCTGTCTAATTCCTCTGGCTAGAGTTTCAAGAACTATGTTGAATAGAAGTGGTGAAAGAGAGCATCCCTGTCTTGTTCCAGTTTTTAGTGGGAATGCTTCCAATTAGTTTTTCATTTAGGATGATGTTGGCCTTTGGTTTAGCATAGATTGCTTTTACAATGTTGAGGTATGTTCCTACTATTTCTAGTTTTTCAAGTGTTTTGAACATGAAAGGGTGGTGTATTTTGTGAAATGCTTTCTGTGCATCAATTGATATAATCATACGATTCTTATCTTTAAGTCTATTGATGTGATGAATTACATTGATTGATTTCCGTATGTTGAACCAACCTTGCATCCCTGGAATGAACCCTACTTGATCATGGTGCACTATTTTTTAAAATATGTTTTTGTATGTGATTTGCCAACATTTTTTTTGAAAATTTCTGCATCTATATTTATCAAAAATATTGGTCTGAAATTTTCCTTCTTTGATGTGTCTCTTCTGGTTTTGGTGTCAGGGTGATACTAGCCTCGTAGAATGAGTTTGGAGGGGTTCCTTCCTTTTCTATTTCATGGAATAATTTAAGGATAATTTGAGTTAGTTCTTCTTTGTAGGTCCTGTAGAACTCAGCTGAGAATCTGTCTGGTCCTGGGCTTATCTTGGTTGGTAGGCTTTTGATTGTGTCTTCTATTTCCTTCCTTGAAATTGATCTACTTAAGTTGTGAATATCCTCCTGGTTCAGTATGGATAGGTCATGTGCCTCTAGAAATTTGTCAATGTCTTTGGAGTTTTTTATTTTACTGGAGTATAAATTTTCAAAATAGTTTCTAACTATACTCTGTATTTCAGTAGAGTCTATTGTGACATTTCCTTTATCATCATGAATTTTAGTAATTTGGATTTTCTCTCTCCTTCTTTTTGTTAGGGTGACTGAGGGTTTGTCAATTTTATTTATTTTTTCAAAGAACCAACTTTTTGTTTTGTCAAATTTTTGATTTGCTTCCTTTGCTTCAATTTCATTGATTTTATCCTGATTTTAATTATTTCCTGTCTTCTACTTCTTTTGGTGTTGGTTTGTTCCTCTTTTTCTCAGGCTTTGAGATGTAGTGTCAGGTCGTTTATTTGTTGATTTTTTCTTCTTTTAATGAGTGAGCTTACTGCGATAAACTTTCTTCTTAGCACTGCCTATATAGTGTCTCAGAAATTTTGATATGTTGTATCACAGTTCTCATTTACCTCTAACAATTTTTTTTATCTCTTCCCTGATGTCTTCTGTTATTCATATGTCATTCAATAGCATATTAATTAGTTTCCAGATATTGGAATAGTTTCTATTTTTTCATTTATCATTGATTTCTAATTTCATTCCATTATGGTCAGATAGAACACAGGGTAGTATCTTTACTTTTTGTATTTGCTAAGACTAGCTTTGTGACATAACACATGATCTATTTTGGAGAAGGATCCATGTACTGTTGAGATAAAGGTATATTTGCTTGTTGAAGGATGTACTATTCTACATATGTCTGTTAAGTCTAAATTATTGATTGATTTATTGAGTTCTGTGTCTTCTTTGCTTAGTTTGTGTTTGGAAGATCTATCTAGCTGTGAGAGGGGTGTGTTAAAGTCACCCAGTACTATTATGTTGTGGTCTATTTGATTCCTGAAGTTGAGAACAGTTTGTTTGACATACATAGATGCCCCATTGTTTGAGGCATAGATATTTAAGATTGGTATGTGTTGATGTATGATTCTCTTAAGCAGTATGAAATGACCTTCTTTGTCTCTTTTCACTAACTTTGATTTGAAGTCCACTTTATTTGATATGAGGATGGAAACCCCTTCTTGGTTACACAGTCCATGTGAGTGATACATTTTTTCCCATCCTTTCATCTTTAGTCTGTGGATGTCTTTCCCTATGAGATAAGTCTCTTGGAGGCAGCATATTGTTGGGTCGTTTTTATTAATCCAGACTGCCAGTGTATGTCTTTTAATTGATGATTTTAGGCCATTCACATTCAGAGTTATTATTGAGACATGGTTTGTATACCCATACATTTTGGTTTATTTTTGTTTTTAACTTGACTAGGTTTCTCCTTTGATCATATTTCCTTTAGTGTAGTTCCTCCCTTTGCAGGTTTTCATTGTTGTTTTTCATTTCCTCCTCATGGAATATTTTGCCAAGAATGTTCTGTAGTGCAGGCTTTCTTGTTGTAAATTCTTTTACCTTTTGTTTATATTGGAAAGTTTTTATTTCATCATCAAATCTTAAACTTAATTTTGCTGAATATAAGGTTCCTGGTTGGCATCCATTGTCTTTCAAAGCTTGGTATATGTTGTTCCAAGCTCTTCTAGCTTGAAGGGTCTGAGTTGAAAAGTCTTCAGAGATTCTAATTGGTTTCCTCCTGTATGTAATCTGATTCCTTTGCTCTAGTGGCTTTTCAGATTCTCTCTTTATTTTGTATACTAGGCATTTTCATTATGATGTGTCTTGGTGTAGATCTGTTGTGATTTTGTATATTTGGTGTCCTGTAAGCCTCTTGTATTTGATTATCCAATCTGTTCTTCATGTTTGAAATTTTTTCTGATATTATTTTATTGAACAGATTGTTTATTCCTTTGGTTTGAAATTCTATGCTTTCCTCTATCCCAATAATTCTTAAGTTTGGTCTTTTCATGTTATCTCATAATTCTTGGATGTTCTGTTCATAGTTTCTTACCATCTTTACTGTGTGTTCAACTATAATTTCAAGATTAAATTTTTTTTTTCATTGTCTGAAGTTCTGTCTTTCAAGTGATCCAATCTGCTGATGCTTTCTGATGAGATTTTAATTTGGTTTATTGTTTTGTTTTTTTTTTCATTTTGAGGATTTCTGTTTGGTTCTTTTTCAGAATCTCTATCTCCTATTGAAGTAATACTTTGCTTCCTGTATTTGCCTATGGTGCTCTTTATCAAAATGATCTTTATCTGCCTGTGTTTGCTCTCTTAAATCATCTTTTAATTCACAGAACATTTTAATTATGTACATCCTACACTCCTCTGATATTTCTTCTGCTGTGCTGACCATGAATCTAATAATGTAGTATCTTGGTTTGTTTGTTTAGTATCTTCCCTTGTTTTTTCATGTTGTTCATGTGTCTTTCCTTCTAGTACTGTGGATCTGAGGTGTTACAGTCTTTATCCTATACGCTTATAGATTCCCTGCAGGGTTCCAATACCTCTTCTTTAAGGGGGAGACCAATATTAACAGATCCCAATACAAACAATATATAGCTTTAAACCAAGTAGCTCCTAATAGGATATTTACTGCTTTGTCACAATATACAGAAATTATGAGTTCAGTTCGTATCTACTATATAAACAATAGGTTTGCAAAAGGCACATGGCTGGAATTCATGCGTGGGAGCAGCAGTCGGGGGTCCTCTAATAACTCATAGAGAAACAGTATCCCCACTGCTTTACTCCCAGGTCATGGAGAGCCTAGGAAGGTAGCATCTATCTGTGCTGTCATCTTGGATCTCAGAAAACCAGTACTTTTAAGAAGACAAGGCATGGGGACCATCTCAGGCCATCTCACAGGGGAAGAAACTGAGGGCAGAAGGCTCATGTGTTTCTCTTGATCATGGAGTGCTCTCGACAGCCCCATGTCTGGATGTACTCGAGGAAATTTCAAGGGTCTTTCTGAACGATGGGCCACCATCTGGATGAGCCACCTCTGTGCTGCTTGGGGGACTTTTCAGTGTTGCTCTGATAATGTCTCCTCCACTATAAAATGGAGATTGATGAGAAGATTTGCCTCATAAGATTCCTTAAGGGTTAAACAATGAAGACATGTATCCCACAACCATGAAAAGAAGATGTGAGTACATGGGGGTTCGTGAGTACATGGGGGTTCGTGAGTACATGGGTGGTAAATACACGTGCATGTGAAAAGCACTGTTCACAGAGATCATGTCCTGGTCACTCCTGGTATCCTAGCTCATCCCGTCTGTTAAGGGAAACCCCTTGCTCTAAGATTTCTAGGAATTTCCAGATGCTGAAGGCAGAGCATTAAGCCAGCCCATGCCTCCCTGAGTGCAGGCTCTTTGTGTCTCCACAGGACACACAGTGAAGCTGTTCCTGCTTGATCTCCAGGAGACACTACCTGCCTCTAGACTTGAGGTCAAAACTCTGGACTCCAGCTCCAGCATGAACCCTCCACCCTTAGTAACACAATCAACACATTGGTCCTCTCTGAACCACAGGGTCCTTATCCATATTCTGAAAACATAAATACGGTCTTTTTGAGGTGATTTTTAGATCTAAAACAAGATGATGCAGGCAACATTCTGTTCTCAGCATTGATCGATATCATACCTACCATAACATTTGCCTTTAGTACATTTTATATAGTTTCTAAAAGTTTTAAAACTAACCAGAGGAAAAAGCCCTATACCACTTATGATATTAGTCAGTACGATATAATATTTGCTGATCTTTACATTGCTATTAGACACTATTAGTTATCTCTATTTAGATAACCAAATATAGAGCTTAAAACTAAAATTTTACCTAGTAATCAGTTCTTTTACCCCAGTGATGACCTTTATGCAGCTATATTATTTCCATGTTCCACATGGCTGTGACTATCTTTGGCAACTCTGTTTTCTACAGAAGCACAGTTATTTGAACAGAGAGATCATCAGACATATAGCATCTCTTTGAGCACAGACTGACTAAATTCCTTTTAAACAAGTTGTAGCAAAGAACAACAGCCTCCATGGGTAGACAGTAGCATTCTTTGCAAAAGACACTCGTTGATTCTTTACCCTAATTATACCTGGAAAAGTCTTCTGGATATATGAAGCCCTCTCAAAGACACCTGCACACAAAGGGTGTCCACGGAGGCCAAGATGACCACATCAGGATGCCCCCTCCAGCCTCAATGCTCCTGTGCATGGTGAAATACAGAATGGACATGTGTCATCTAAAAATGAAACAAGAACTGGAGCAAGCAAGAGAGAACAATGCAGACTACATCAGTAGAGAAAACTATTTTCCATGAGGGGGTCAAAAAAATTTGAAGGTGTTGTTCAAATGAAGAACAGCCAACTCATGACAACCTAAGCCATCTCTTCTTCTGCTCCAGGACTGAGAGAGCAGATCCACGGAAGACTGAGCCCAGCTTCCCCTCCATTTGCCCCTGACACACACACACTCTGTGCCTTGGCAAGCTGGGTATAGGGAACAGGCCCCACAGCTGTCCCACAAGGAGATATGGCCTTTCATCCTAGGGACTCAAGGTGTGGGCTTTTCTGTGAGTAAAGCTCCAGGACTGAAAAATTATAAATAAAGGCTAAAAAAAATCACATATTTTCTGGAGGTTCATTTTTCAACCTCTGAATCTAATTGTTTAAGTTAAAAAATGAGACATACAACTGATTCTGGGTCATGTTTGAATTGATTTAGTGGAAGCCAATTTCTTTTATTTGAAAAGCGCAATACATTTTGATGAATATAGAAAAAACATTTTTCTTTAGTTTTCAAAACCCAAGAGAAATGTGACTTTGACCTCCCAAGGCATCAGCATTCCCTCCGTGGGATGCAGCCCTTCCTGAAGGATGTTGCAGATGCTGCAGGCAGGGTGCAGCTTCCTGGGCTGGGAGGTGCAGCCATCAAGTCCCCCACCATAAGCTCACATAGCCTAGGTGAGTGCCCGACAGAACACCTGTGTCCAGGACTCACCCAGGATGCACTCCGCCACCATGCAGGTCACACAGTTCTCTTAGAGAGATCTTTAAAATTGCTGCATTGTCTTCAATTAAATAATCAACTAATTAAGAAAAAGTCCATACCTATAACCTTGAGAAAAGTATATAATTTAGTCACGTTGGTGAAATATCCCTTTCAAGATGGAAATCCTAAAGAGATAGAGCCAGGGTTGAATATATCACTTTTGATGCCAAGATGTAAGAAAAAGAATACAGGAGACCTGCTCAAGTGTCCTCTTCCCAGCACCTGTAGTATTAAGAATTCCAAGTAATCATCCCTTAGATCCTGATCCAAGAATCTAATATTTCCTATAATTCTCTACAGTCCTTGGTATTACCAAAGGAGCAGAGAATATTCACACTGGTGCATTTGCAGGCTGTTTTAACTGGACTCTGTGGGTGGCCTGTTCAATGGTCCCTGTACATCCCTCTTTCCTGGCACACAGGTATCTGAAAAGAGTGAGCATCAGAGTCATTGTCAGTATGCTCCTTTGCATAGGATAAAGGGCCAGAAACCACTGGGCTCATTGAGAAAGCCACCCAATGGCCTCAGTGGCCAGGAATGATGTCCGTCTAACCTCAATGGACGCTGTAACCTAACTACAGTTCATTCTACTACTCCTGGAATCCTCTTTTAACCCAGTGTTTTCAGCACATGCATTCTTAGACAACCAAGCTGGGGCAAAACTCCAGGGCTGCATTAGGGAATTCTTGAGCTTTTGCCAAATCCAAGAGGCTAGACCTGGCCAGGACAGAGGAGAAGATGTTTCTTGATTAAGGTACCTTAGTTCCAGAGAACTCTAATGTCATAAGGGTTCCAGAGTCCAGTTGCTCTGCAGTTCTCCAATTCCAGCAGTGTCTAAACCACACATTTGGAAACTCCCCAAAGAGCCAACCACCTCTACTTGAACAACCCTCCCAAATGGTGGTTCTGGTCTCAAAGAAAAAGGATGTGGTCAGGATCCACTGCTTTCTAATTGTGCCTGCCTCGAGTCCTGCATTCCATTGCTGAGAAAGGAAGTGTATCTTCTGACTCTTTGAAGCACCTCAAGTTTAAACACAAAGTAAACTGCACATCATGACCCAGTGAGTTTAGTGCCCGACTGAAAGTCAAAACTATGCTGCACCTGCAGGTTCAAAGGTTAGACAGTAAGCACACCTAAAGCAGACACCTGCAAAGGTGACAGATACAGCAACTCCAATATTGTCATCCTCAGTCTTCGCTGAGATGGCAGATGGTCATTCAACTGGATCTGACTTGATCACTTTCTAGGTGGAGCTGGGCTTCAGCATGTTCCAGATGACGGTTCTGTGCTGCATTGATTCCTGACTCTGTGACATTGAAAACACTGTCAGACTTAGTTTTAGTGGCAGCACAGTGACCACAGTGCCAAGAGCCACCTGTATTCTGGACCCCTGGATTCCATCTGTGCCCACGCTGGTCCTGGTCCTCGAGTCCAGCTCTCTCCGCTCTCCACAAGTGCATCTGGCGGCTGCTGGTGCTCTGCCTTCTGCCTTGATTCTCCCTCTTTCAGCACAGAGACGCTGGTGGTTTGGACACTTGTGTGTTTGAATGCACTATCTGGAAGATGGAAGATGAATTTCCACTTGGTGGGTGAATGCATGTGTTGATTTTTATTCATTATGTTTTGTGTTGGAAACTGATATATATCTGACCGTCCTCAGCTCCACCTGAGCCTCTTGAGCCACTTTGCCTGTGTTGGTCAATATTTTCCAGAGTCTTGCTAGAAAACTTGAACTTCTAAGGAACCAAGGTCTTGGCCACAGGCCCTGTGACCTCACTGGTCACCATATTGTTATCTTCCCATCTACAAAGTTCTGTAGGAGCCGTCTGACCATGGCTCTGACCCTATTCTTGTTCCATAGTCAGTGCAGCATCTTTCCACATACTGGGAAGTCTCCAGGGACAGCAAGTGAAGCTTTGTAGTCTAGGCCCTGCAAATCTAACAGTGTCCTTCTTCTGCAGGCTTCATCTGCTGCCATCTAGAAGACCCCCCTTCTCTGATAATTCAGTCTGAAGGATGTGCAATTCCTCTTCTGGAAGAAATGAAATATCACTCATTCATTAATTCTACACTCGTTTTTACATACTTCCTAAATTCTTTGGGTTTTTTCTCTAGTTTCATTTGCTTCTAGTTCATCTTCTTACACAAGTCTGTCTTGATCTGATAACTGGCACGTCTGATTGTCTTCATTCCCCAGAACAGCATGGGCACCATGGCCATTCAGAGCATCGTCCAGGACCATGGCATGGCTTGTAGCTGCCACCAGTGTGGGGCTCACACTCTGCCCATCTCCCTACCAAGTCCTTGAGCAACTGAGCCTAAAGCTTTCCCTTACACAGATAACTGCGCATCAATTATGAGAATTAAGAATAGAATGTGCAGACATTAAATAAAACAATTGCTTTTCATTTTTTTACCCTTTTATTATTTCTGTAGCAATAGTCTAGGAAACCAGACTCAATGTCACATCAAACTTTCATACTCACAAACAAAGGAACAGTTCAGTATCAGCCCAACTTCCTTTTCTGGCCTCAAACTCAAGTTATGCACCATATTAACTGCAAACAGCAGGGTCTTAATCATTCTTAGTTGCCAAATAGCCTCGCAAATTACATATTGCGCTGGCTCTGGGTACTGCAAGAGGAAATAAAGGCCTATGTTTATGTGGAAAATATGACCATATAACATAATTGGGGGTATTTACATTTTTTTCATGAATATATAATTTCAACACTGAGTATGATGGGTATTGCTTGAGAATTCTTCTGAAAAATGAAAAACAGATTTACCAAAATCGTTAGAAGCTGATGAGTGATTAGTGGCAGTCGCTTTTATTAAGACAAAAATAGAGCAAAATAATCAAGGTATTCATTTGTTTTCTCTCGTTTAGGGGCCCATATGCTATTTCCATTAGAGCAGCCGAAAGTTACTTAATACTCAGTGCTGCGCTGGGGCGAGTGCCTCTCATAGGCAGCATGGCCCAATGGTAAGGCATATGGGAGATTCACTCCCTTTCTCTGAGCAGATGGAGACTAAGTATGTCATAGAAATAATGTGTTTTGTCTCCAGAGGGAGGATGCTGGCTGCTTTGTTCTTAGATGGCATAGCTTGCCAAGCCTTCTGCTCAGGTTAGAATCTGTACATTTTGGATTTCCATTGACTTTGCTTATTTCAAAAAGAATTTCCACACTAGCATTCCAGAAACACAAAAACACAGGCTTTGCAAGGTTCCAGAAGTCTGAAGCATATAAATGAACTTCAAATTCTTCCAAAGAGCCCAGTCTTTTCACACTGCTGGGCCAATTTAGCTTCACACGTTCCAGAGAAGCTGTTCGGGCAGGGAGCAATGGGCCCTCATGGGCAGGGGGAAGCAAATATGCAGAGAAGTTTAACTCACCCAAGCCATCCAGCTTCTGCATCTACTTACAGGAGACCGGATACACCGAAGAACCCAGGGCAAGCAGAAAGGAGAGGCCAACCGCAGAGCGTGGACCGTCCACCAAGCATCTTTCAGTGCGGTAGGAATCAGTGTAGACAGGGATCGCCTGAGGGTTTGTCCTTGAGGACAACATGCCTGTGATCGCTGCTCATGGTTCAGAATTCTGTCAGGTACAGGTCTCAGAGCTCATGTCCTCCATGGTCTAGTGTTTAGACGTTGCAGTCAATTTCCATTGAAAATAGAGTCTCCAAGTTGTGTAACACAATTTGAAGCAGAGAACACTCATCCTGGAACTTCAAGCTTCATCACATGGCTGGGCTTCGCTGGCTCTGGGACATGATGGCATAAGTCTGCTACGGCTGTTGTAACAAGGCACAAGCAATGGGGCCCGAGCGGCAGGAATTGAGCACCTCCTGGTTCTGGTTCTGGAGGCCAAGAGTCCAGGTCACTGTGCCAACAGGGTTGCTTCTGCAGAGTGCTGGAGGGGATCCGCTCCAGGCTTTTGGCCTGTGGATGACCAGGCTCTTCCTGTGTCTGTACATTATCTCCCTTTGTCCAGCTGTCTCCAAACGCCCCCTTTGACAAGGACACCAGATATGACCTTGTTTTGACTTGGCCACCTCTGTGGCACCTTTTGTGCAGACAGGGTCACAGTCTGAAGTACTGGGAATTGGCAGTCCAGGACAGTTGTGGGGGCACACAGCTCAACCCGTGGTCTGATCCTGACATGCTTATTGTCAGTGTGACACCCTCCTGCGAGTGCACTAAAGGCTAAGTAACCGATGCAGGGAGACTCGTCGCCACTGGGCACCAGCTTCAGTCTCAGCAAGGCTCAGGGGCATGTGCTCTGTGCTCCACCTTCTTGGTTCAGACTCCTGAGTGGCCCTGGGGTGTTCAGTGGGACCAAGGACGAAGCCCGTGCTCCTGGGCGAGCACACCTGGCTAACGCAAGGCAGCTTGACTAGAAAGGGGCTGTTTTGTGGTCCTAGGAAGACCTCCACTGCTGCTCCTGACTTGACTCAAACTGCCAGAGAAGCCAATGACCAGGTCGGCACCCTGATGCAGGCAAGTGGCCGAGGACAATGACAAGAACTAGCCTGTAAGTGCCGGTGAAAGCCCCTCTTCCTCGCCCATGGCCCAGGAAAGGGATACTAGCAGCCGCCTCCCTCTGTGTCGCCAGTTGCCCAGTGCTTTGTATGCATGGCCTTACCTAATCTGCCATCACCCAGCAGCACAGGTCTTGCTGTATTATTGTATAGGAAGCAAGTCAGCCTCCAGAGGGGGGCACAGTCACTTTTCGGTGCAGAGGGAGCTGGAGCTCACGCCCTGGGTTCCAAGGCGCGTGGCCTCTCAGGCAGACTGCACAGGCAAAGCACCGTGGATCTGATGTTTGGTCTGTAAAATCCTTTGTGTTTATCTGCCACGCCGTGACTTTCTAGTGATGGATGAAATCGTTAGACGACATAAAATTTAAGGGATCCCCTTCTATTAGAAAAGACTGCAAGCAAATCACACCACTGGCATCATAGGGTGAGTGCCACACACTCAAGAATCTAGTCTTGTCTAGATGTGATGTCCCAACAGCTGCACAATTGCAGCCAAGGGCACTAGGGGGGTAGACGCGAGTTATTTCTAACAGGAGAAAGATGCCGAGGCGCCTTGCGTTAGGAATCCACTTTGTGGTCTGTAGATGAGACCTGGATTTGGATCGCATGGGAAGACCTCCGAACCCTGGAAGCAGCAACACAGCTTCTGCATCTGGTGAGCCTGGGATCCTGTGAGTGTCCTCTGTCCCTTGGCACCCATGTGTTCTTCCTCAGGATCCATGTTCCAGACTGCAGCTACCCACCCTCACCCTCCAGTACAGAGTGTGGAAGTGCTTCACCTGTGCACGAACTCACTGGCTGTTTCTGCTGGTGCAAATCTCAGAGCAAGGAAGCCCTGCAGCTAGGATTCTCACACTCAGATGCAGGCCTTGCCTGGTGCTTCCCCGTTAGGCAGGCCGTGAGCCTCGCCGCTTCATCTGTCTTGTTAATCCTCCAACAACTGCAGAAGCAAAGTCCATTTTATTACTGTCCCCCAAGAGAGGTCAGGATACTCAGAGATTCCCATTCATATGCTGTGGAATAAAAGCTTGACAAACCCACATGACAATCCGGAACTTTCTTCAAGGAGAAGCTCAGAGGTAAGGTAAGAACACCAAAGCATTCTTGCACCACTCGGTATGGGGTGCTGAGACATCCCCTGATTTGAAGGCTTGGAGTTTGGGCAGCATGTTAGAGAAGAACATTTTGAAATAAATTAGATTTTTGAAATAAATTAGATTTTTGAAATAAATGAAAACTCGGTGGCTGGGATTCTCTAAAACGTGTATATACACGTGGTGAGTGTGTCTGTGACAGTGGGTTCTGAACAGCCTTCCACCATGTGGGAAGAGGACAGTGCAGGTAGGAAGGAGGGCTAGCTCCTTGTCACGGCTGGGCCTGTGAGTACATGTGAGTTCAGAGGGACAGATGGAAAATGGGCCATTAGGAAGCCTCCTCATTATTTCTTGTCAGTGCTCAGTTCCATTAGGAAAATTAATATATCGACTATTCCTCCTGAGATGAATCACAGGAAAATGATGCATGCAGTGGGGGAAACCGGATTGTGTTCGTGATATATCCAGTGGCGATTTTTTAAATATTTTGTGTCCAGGAATCCTGAGGTCTCAGTAACCTTGATAACCCCAGTGACGTGGGAGACAGACTGCCTGCTGGCTAAAGTCACCCTGTCATCAGAGGCTCCCACCGAGCAGGCTGCCACTTGTCCACCAGAGAGGACTTCACAGTTGCTCAGCTGCATCCCAAACCTCATTTATCACTTTAATAAATTTTCCAAGGGAGAGCAAGGATTTCCCTGGGCCCTTTATCTTTGGTGTGTAAGCATAGTAGGTGATCACGTGTGGGTCGGTTTTAGGCCCATTCTAATCCCCAGCAACCCCCCTGTGGATACTTTGTTTTTATTAATAATCACAGTAGAACTACTGAGCGCTTTTCCCTAATGATGTGTTTGTTGTTGTTGTTGTTGTTTTCAGGGAGGAAAGACTGGCAAAACAGAGAAGAGTTTAACCCCAAAGTTCAGGCCAAATCAGCAACACAGAGCATTAAATAGTCTCTGGTCCCAGCATGGGACATGCAGGCTTGGAAGGACACAGAGGAGGCAGAAGGGGCTGGGTCCCCACTGAGCATGTGCAGCAGCCGGCGCCTCCCACTCCGGTAGTTTCTTCAGGGTTGTGTGTGCCTGAGCTAGTGCCTGACAGTAAGTTCAAGCCCAGGCCCTCAGGCTCCAAGAGCCGTGACAGCCACTTGTCACATGTGAACACAGGCCTACTGCCATCGATTGGGCTCTTTTCACTGCACTTGCTGTCTTGCGAGGAAATGCAAAAGAATCGAGTTTAAATCACATTTATGCCAAAAAATTATTTTGCAAAATTTCCTCATCTTGCTCCAACTTCCCACCCTCCCAACTGTGTCCCTAAAAAGCTGTCTCTGTATTTTAACGAAACTGTGTCCATCAATAGCACGGGTTTTGTACTCATACCTAGATGCAGGACTGTGGCTAAATGAGGAAAGGAGACCAAAATGTGCCTGTGTTGATCCCGAGAAGCCAAAGCTAGTCATCTGGGGCCCAGGGAGAAAGTGTTTGGCACCCACAGTGGACTGTGACAAATTTACAGGCGTGGGTGTTCTGGGAGGTCAACTGCTGGCCCCCAAGGCCTGTCCTGGTGGCCAGTGAGTTGCTCCCACCAATTTCCCTCTGGTGGTGGCTGCTCTGGCAGAGCCTGAGGTTGGCAGTCTCCATGTTTGCATCCAACAGGAAAGTACCTGCTGAGTTCAGGAAACAGTGATCCAGGGCCAGAGAAGGAAGTCCAGGCCACGCGTGGGGAGGGAGGGGACAGGAGGAGGAGGAGCCATGAAGGAAACAGTTGCAGGAAGGGGAGGGCAGGTCCACTCCCCACGTGTTGGCAGGAGATGCCCAGGCACTGGGGCAGGCGGCAGCCGAGGGGAGGACAACGTGTAGGCAATGAGGCCAGGGGCACAGGAGGTATGCCCAGAGCAGAGGAGCTACCCGGGAAGCACCGGGGGTGGGCGGGTTGCTGGCCTCCCTCTCCTTGGGAGGCTGGGTCCTCCCTGTGAAGCCCTCCCTGTGGGACACTGGCCTTCCTTCGGCAGGGGCAGGGGGAGGCTACCCTCTCTGGGAAGCACGTCAGGACTCAGGTATTGTGCAGTCCTCTTTCTCCTCACAAGTGAGATTCTCCTGCTGTTTCCATGTCATCTCCAGCACCTAACAGCTGGCAGATGGGCTAGGTCCGCTCCGGTTCTGGGAAGTCTCACATGCTGCAGTCTGCAATTTCACACCTGGTGACAGAAGCCTGGGGTTTTGCCTGAGGCCCTCTCTGAGCAAGGTGGTCATCTGTGGGAAGCCCCCGGTGGCCTCTGGCCTCCACAGAGCCCTGAGTGCTGTCCTTGGCATTGAAGGGCCTCTTTTCATATGTGATGAGTCTGACGTTGCTGGGCCTGGCCACTGAGAGCCACATTTCATGGCCCTAGAAGAATAAATTGATAAAAGGAAGACCGGAATATTTCCTTTTTGGCAGTGAATCTTGAAAGACCAAGAGAAGAAGAAAATGACCCCATTGTCCTGCCAACCCAGAAAAAATTGCCAGTTTCTAAGCAACTTGTTATCTTTTAATTAATGAACACCTCTCCCTGAATTTGCAGTTCTCTCCCGGCTATTCTTTGTAACAACACGATGCTCTAAGTCACCATTGTGGCTCACACTCCACAAGCGTGGAAGTCAATTTTTTCCCTGCCTGCTCCCAACAAAAGCCAAGGCCCTTTCTCTTGGGCCAAGGCGACCTCGTTACAGCAATCCGTGATGGAGTCTTAGCTGGAAGACAAGGACTCAAAGACAAAAGAAGGCCAGGGTCATCCTGACAATGTGCCTGTCACTGCTTTCAGAGGAAGCCTAGAGGGGAAAATCTGACGTAAACGTCATCCAGAAAGGCTTACTGAAGCCAGACCCCGTGTGGGCGCCACTGTCAGCTGTACGCCTGGAAACATGTCCTTTTGGGCACCTGTGAATCGTGGCAGGAAAGCACAGGTACAGCCAGCTCTGGCACAAGACCTTGCAGGCGTTGTGTTCTCCTGGTATAGTTTGCTCACAGCTGAAGAGAACACTGGCTCAACAGGACTTGCTAATGCCGAGAGTTAGGACTTTTTTAGAAGTTAGCCTTTTGTTGTCGCTATTTTAATGAAGCTCTGAATGCACATCACAATGTAACACATCGGGGTGTTTATGGATGCGTTAGCACATTTTAAATATACACATATGCCCATCATAAAAAGCTGTGAGGAGTCATGTAACAAAAAACCAAAGTAAGATAAACAGAAAAAGAGTCTACACAGCAGTTGTACTAAGGAGGCGCCCTGCACCCACTCCCTGGGGCCGCTGAGAAGATTGTCTTTGGTAGGAGGCTGCCCTTCTTGTTTACTTGGGGGTCTACATGGAAGATATCTGTCCCAGGCCAGCTCTCTGCTGGAGCCATGCTGAGGTCTGGAAAGGCTGACACAGCCTTAGCAGGAACTGTGAAACCAATACCTCAGGGCCCGTAACCAAAGACGAACACAAAACAGAAACAGACCTGAGGGGAAACACAAGAAGGTGTTTGCAGACGTTAGAAGAAGGCTCTTTCTCTCTTTCTACTATTTGCTCTTGTGAGTTATAGATTTTTTCCCTCTTCACAGGAGGATTTTGTGTTCACGGGGAGGCGGGGAGACAAGTTCAGTGCTGAGAACTGCTCTGCACAGAGCAGCACAGGCGCCACCATGAGGAGGGCGGAACTCGTCCAGGGTCACGCTCAGACCCCATCTCTGCAGTGGCTGGTGGAGCTGTATTCTCTCTCACCCCAGAGCCTGTGGCCTCTTTCTCTTCCTTGTCTTGGCAGCTCTGCTGACGGTGGAGGTGGGAAGTCAAGGTCAGATGCTTTCACAATCCGGAGCCACTGCCCTCTTCACACCAGGACCAAGCTAGATAGTCAGCTGCCAATTGAGCTGACAGAGTTGACTTTGTTATTAATCCTGCCACTGATTTATTTAAAAACAGTTCCTCAGGATCCTTTTATGTTAATAGTTCTGTTGAGAAGTAGCACAAAACATGGCAGGTTGGTCTTCGAAGGGTGTTGCATGTGTGAATAACAAATGAATTATACCACGTTCATACTGTGAAGCATTTATCCAGCACCTATTCTTTATAAAGTATTACATAAATACTGAGGCAATACTAAGAAGAATAGTTTATAATTTATGACCTTCAATTTCTTATAATTTGATCTGGATATCTAACACAGATAAAACAAGTCTCGGAACAAAATGTTCGCTCAAAAAACTGTGTAAGTAGTGAGAGATGTGGTTATTTACAACTGGGATTGACTGAGAATAAGAAGTCAGATTTTAATTACAGGGCGGCATGAAAACTGAAGGCCATTCCATACAAAATAATTTGGCTGAGCAAAGGAATTGAATAAAGAACAGTAACAGAGTTCCACAGCAATCATTGATCACCTGCAGAACATCAATCATTAAACAAAATTTGCATACATGATTTCATTTACCAAAAAATAATAAAAACAGTATGTTATAATTTTATTATCTCTGTTTAACAGAGATTATCTAGGAACTAGAAATCAAGTGGATAAATAATTTTTCCAAGTAAGTGACAATCCTAGAATCAAATCCAAATCTTTACGAAAGCTAACAAAGGCCCAGAAAGGAAGATGAGGCTCTATCTGCAGATTGAGACCTTGCACAGAAAGACAAAAAAGTTATCCTTATGTTCAAGAAGCTTCAAGTACCCCTGAGGGATGTACAGGATGGATAACTAACAGCAAAGAGCAGGAATGGCTGATGTCAAGTGAGCAATTGAGCCCTGTCACATTGTACTGTGCTCGGACAGTACAGGACATGAACACAGGGGGAGAATCTGTTGGATGGAAGATCCTCATACGCAGTTCTGCCCTTGAGCAGCGGGGATCCTGAGCAAGTCAATTCATTCTCTTGGTCCTTCTTTTAGTCACCATCATATCACTGTGACCTAAAGACCTGACAAGAATAAGAGGAGGAAAAGTTTATTTTGGCTTACAGCTTCAGAGGTTCAGTCATGGTTGGTGACTCCATAGTTCTGGGCCCAAGAGGAGGTGAAACATCAGGCAGAAGGGCATGGAAGAGGAGGCAGCTCAGGACACCACAAGAAGCAGCAAGAGGGGTTCACTCTCCAGGGACAAAAAAAACAAACCCCACAGGCATCCCAGCAAGGCATACTTTCTCCAGCCTGCAATCACTACCCAGTTAATTGATATCAGTGAGTTAATCCACTGATTATATCTTTCATAACTTAATTATTTCACCCTCTTAAAATTCTTGCTTTTCCTCCCACATGAGCTTATGAGGAACAATTCATAGCTAAGCAATAATATTGAATTCCTGGCCTCCAAAAGCTCATGACAATCTCACAATGCAAAATACATTCTAAATTATGAAGGAATACATAATGAATTTTGAAGGAATGAGAGGAGATTTACTACAGAGATAGAAAGAACTCTAAAGGGCACCCCAAGGCTGAGGAAAAGTGGCCAAGGAAGGACAAACTTGGAAGTGGGATTCAGGCCTTTGCTGCTGGATGATAGAAAAGTTCTCTGGGCACCAGGTAAGCAGACACAACCCTCTGGATGCAGGTCAGCTGAGGTTGGTGGGTGGGTGCACAAAGAACTGCAGTGCTGTTCAGGGTGTTGACAGAACTAGGAACTGAAGAGGACATCTTCTGCAGGAGCCTGAGGCACTTCCATGAAGGGTGCAGGCCAGGGCAGCTCCAGGCCAGACAGATGGTGGAAGTTGGGGTCATCAGCTTACTAACCAGCCCATGTCTCCAAGCCCAGCATGCACATACATTTTGTCCATTTGTCCAAGAGTCCCTGTAGTCTTAACCGTTCCAGCATTACCCAAACAGCCAAGTCCAAAACATCATCTGAGGCAAATTCATGGATGTTTTCCCCTGTAAGAATTATAAGCAAGTCACATTTATTCAATGTAATAGCACAAAGTAAACATTTTCTTTCCACAAGGGGAGAGAGAAAGGCATTTAAAAAAGAAAAGAGAAAAAGAAATGAGAATAAAGCAAGACTGAAATAGAATTGAGCAAATAAGTCCACCATCTGGGACACATGGAATTGTGATGTTCCCTACAAATAGCTCATGTAGTTCTGCCCCTGTGGCTTTACTGGTTGCATCCCACATGATCTCCTCTTAGGTTGTTTCTTCTTGTTTCCTACAGTTTTCCTGGGCAGACAGCCCATATTATTTGCATCTCTTATACTTGGGAGTCTCTATTGCAGCTTGGGTTTCCTTCTCACATCTTTATGCATCACCCTCTCAGGGACAGCCTGCAAGGATTCTGACCCTGCTACGCTTTGCCTGGTCTCCCAGGTCTTCCTGTGAAATCTCAATGCAAGAATCCATGATCCCATACCTCTAGCATTCTGTATTACTGCTGAACCAGCACCACGTGGCTGCCTCCAAGGTCTTCTACCATCTCAAGGAGTAGCCAAGATTCCTGTGACTAGGAGGCAGAAACCTCTCAGTGCCTCTGCAGCTGAGCACAGTAATACAACTTTCTAGGCTCCCCTGCACAAGCAGGATACCCCTATGGTCTCTTTTTAAATAAATTTTTACTTTTACACTCTTGAGCCTACGATGCCCTCAAGTCATCTTTCCTACTGCTTCATTGTAAAGACTTAGCATCTCTTTAGTGACTGTAACAAACACAACTTCCTTAGCCCCGGTTTTACTTTCACTATCCTGGCCAGTTTTGGAATTTGAAAAACTCCAAGTTTTAGGATCTTCTTTCTGCTTCTGATTAACACAATAAACTTGACTAAAAGCCACCAGAATTTTTCATGTATTCCCCCTGAATGTTGTGCTGCCTTGAAATTTCCTACTCCAGATTAATTAGTATATCACATTTAACTTCAGTCTCATGTAAAGCCTTAGGGCATGGGGAAAATGTAGCCAAAGTTTTTGCCAGAGCATAACATGAATATCCTCTAAGCCCGATTTCCAGTCTAGTCTTCTTTCTTCTCTGAAACGTTATGAGCCCAGTCTTTACTATCCACAGTCCTATTGGCATTCTGGCCTTTTGAACTCCTGCTTGAATCGCCCAATAAGCTCTGCTTAATTGCATTCAAAAGTTTTTCCAGTTTGCATCTGTAAATTTTTAAAATTCCTACCTCTGAAAGCCAGCTCCATAGGCTTCTGAGCCACATGGTCAGGTTAGTTACAGCAAGAACTTTATTTATAAGTACCATTTTCTGTTTTATTCAGCTTTGCATCACTTGTCAATAAAACTGACGAGAACAATTTTCAGGAGGAAAAGTTTATTTTAGCTCAGATTTCAGAGCTTTAGTCAATGGTTAGCTGACTCCATAGATCTAGGGCCAAAGTTAGGTAGAACATCATGGTGAAAGTGCATTGTGGGGGGAAAAAAAAGGAAAACAGCTCAGGGATGGAAACTTGGAAGCATTGATAGAGTTCTACTCACCAGTGACAAAATATAAAACCCCAAGCACATTTCCCTAGCTTCCCTTGACCTACCTTCTCTAGCCACACTCTACTTGCCTATAGTTACCACCCACTTAATCCATATCAGTGAATTAATCCACCAATTAGGATACTCTCATGTAATCTAATCATTCCATCTCTGAAAATTCTTGCATGCTCTCAAACACGAGTATTTGGAGAATACCTCATATCTAAATCATAACAGTCCTTTTTTCCTAGAATGAGGAAATCTGACTTTTGATTTAAGGGCCAGTCCAATTATAAATTATGACTCTAAAATTTTCCATCAGTTAGAAAGAAAAGGATATGAAAAAGAAAATAGGTATAGATGATCTTTAAGCATACACAGGAGAATAAATAGAAAAATATTAAATGTCAAGAGATTGGATCATATTCAAAATCTGATATTCTCTTCTTTCTCCCTTCAGAGCAAACTTCCTCATGTTCCTCAATATAATTTATCCTTCATTATCAGTCTTCCCTACTAGGATTTAAATCTGCTTGTGTAAGGAGTAGGGCCATCCTTCTCACCTACGTATTTTTACAACCTAGATCTCTACTGGAAATGTATAAACATTCAACAAATTTTCTTTTGAACAGTTAAAAATAATGAGTTGCCATTGAAGTCTCTTTTTTGATTTCTTAGTGGACAGATGATTATTAGAGAATGTCTTGAAAGCTTTGAAACCTGGTGAGGTGTATCCTAATTGGTGGACTAATCCACTGATTTGGATTAACTGAGTGGTAACTGTAGGGAAGTAGGGTGTGGCTAGAGAAGGGAGGTCACTAGGGAAGTGTGCTTGGGGTTTTATATTTTGTTGCTGGTGAGTGGAGCTCCATCTCTTCTTCCAAGTTTCCACATGCTGAGCTACTTTTGTAGGGCTGTAGGGATTTCTAGAGATGAGACCTTATGTTCTTCTCAGATCATATCTGGACAAAAGCACAGCCCAGTACATGTACACCATCTTCTAGATGCTCAGAGGTGCATCAGAGCTCCCCTAACACAGCTCAGAGCATCTAAAAGACTGTGCACATGTTCTGAAGGCAGGATGTAGCAAGATTATAAACTGCATGTTGAAGTTGTCCCCAACACACACACACACACACACACACACACATAATCCCTTGGTAAAGAGTTAAAGATTTATTTTTTTCAAAGCTTTTAAGGAGTTCTCTAATAATCATCTGTCCATTAAGATAACTAAAAAGGAACTTCAGCGGATACTTATGAAAGGAAATAAGGAGTTTACATAATTAATCCAGAAAAATTAATACACAAACAATAGCAATAACAACAATTTTGAATAAAGTGAGAGAATCTTATTTTCAGAGTTGTTGTGTTACCAGAGTTTTAGACAAGAGGCCTGACTCTGGAGATTCAATAAATCAGATCAGGTCACTTGTCCCAAAACCCAAGCAAAAAGATAATGTAAAAGACATGAAAAAAAACTTTTATTATTGCAGCTACTTTGAGAAGAAAAGGGTACCCATGTCTTCAGCCCCCTCTGACATTGCTGACAATGACTTTGAGGTCTCATAGAGAGGGGAGTGACAGCAAGTGTTGAGGGTTTGCATAGCTGGAGGCTTTTCACAGCTGCAAAAGCAGGTAATCTTCTTCATCATTCTCACTGGATTGGTCAGGCAGAGCTTTGTCCCCATTAATAAAGTTGGTGCTGCCTGAGGATAGTTTCAACTTATGACAAGGTGTTGATCAGATCAGACTTTCTCTCTGGAATCCAATGAGATAAGTACAAAAAGGAAGGGGAGATGCCAAGTCTTTAATTCTGCTTTTAGTCATCCATCAGACTTTTGCAGGCAAAAGTGAAGAGTGTAAGTCCTCATTAACGTTATACTGTATTATTTTAAATGTCTAGATTTCAACATAAGATTATGATATATGCAAAGAAATAGTAAATATGATCTATAGTGAGAGAAAGAGAGATAGAGAACAAAACAAAGAAAACAGGAAAGATTGATCAATACAAACTGTCCTGGAGGCAGCTCAATGTTATATTTACTAGATAAAACCTATAAATCAAATAACTATAGAAACCTTGTCCAAATTATTACATAAAATGTTGAAAATCATGTTTCACAAAAGCACATATCAAAAGAAGAAATTATAAAGAACAAAACAGTTATTCTAGAGTTGAAAAGTGTAATAACTAAAATGAAAACGTTATGAGATGGGTTTAATAGGAGATTTGAGTTGACAAAAGACAGAATCAATGAACATTAATATAGGTCAATTAAAATTATCTAATTTGAGAAGCAAGAAATTTTTAAAATTTACCAAGGAATTATGAGGAACCCCACAGAAACCTATGGAATAACCCTATTTGTTCCAGTATAAGCATAAGGAGAGTCCCAGAAGAAGCAAGGGAAGGGAAAAGATGAATATGGGAAGAGATATTCCAGAAGTTGGTAATAATCACTAATCTACACATCTAAGTAGCTCAACACACTCCAAGGAAGATTAACTTATAGATACACACTTAGACACAGCAGAGCTAAACTGTCAAAGGCCAATGGCAAAGCAATAATCACAAAGGCTACAAGAGAAAAATAACTCAGCATATTTTGCTGCAAGCGATATTACCACCATAAAAGATGCCCTATCCCTCTGCCAATATGAGTTAAGAGACGTGGACATTACATACATTATTTTAAGAAAGAAGACAACTCTAAAAGTTGGAGAGAAGATGAACTGGCTGGGAACTTTGGAACTGAAGAAACAATTAAGTGGTAAGCTCCATGACTTTCCATTTTGCCTCTGATATCCCACTCTTTTTTTTTTTAATATTTTTTTTAGTTGTAGATGGACACAATGTCTTTATTTTACTGCTTTGTATGTGGTGCTGAGGATCAAACCCAGGGACTCACGCATGCGAGGCAAGAGCTCTACCGCGGAGCTACAGTCCCAGCCCCCACTCTTTTTTTTTAGTTATACATGGACTCAGTGTCTTTATTTTGTTTATTTATTTTTATGTGGTGCTGAGGATCGAACCCAGTGCCTCACACATGCGAGGCAAACACTCTGCCACTGAGCCACAAACTCAGTCCCAGATATCCCACTCTCAATGCTTGAAAGGATCAGCCTGGCAAGAGAAACTTTCTGCCCATAACCACTCTAATCCAGTGAAAAACCACATAAAAAACTGCTGTTCCTTACCCAATCAATCCTGCACAAGCTAAGTGGGGAAACTGGATCTCCATTCTTTCCAGGTTGTATCAAAGTACCAAAAAGTCCACATAAGGATATGGTAGGAGAGATATCAAATTAGGCCCAGACAAAGAGCGGGAACTTCACCACTTTAGGGTAGTTACCAGCCCTCACCCGCCTTGCCCACCACCAGCAAGGTGTCAGAGGAGATGAGGGGAAGCCCTGGTCTTCTTCACCTGCCCACTCTGCAACAATGGGGCACCTTTTCCCTTCTCACTGGGCAGTTTCATGAGAATCCAAGAAGAGTCGAGGCTTGTACCACCGTCACGCATAACCAAATGACCCTTCTGCTGAAGTCAGTGTCTGCCACATGGGAAGCAGTGATAAGGTGCTCTACTCCTCCAAGATAGGAGGTCCTGATGGGGATCAAGAGGGAAGCTAGAATTCCCACCTCTACTAATAGTGATGAGGTCTCTCTGCAGGCCCTGAGAGGCCATGGGAGGAAGATGAACTTAGACCTCCACCCGCAGGACTGTCAGGGTGCAGGCCTTTCTTCTATCAGGTGCCACTGGAGGAGGCCAGCTACATGGAGAACTAGGTCAGATCCAGAAATGCACAGCATGATACCTGGAGGGTCCTGGTTGCAGTTGAAGTCACAGAAGTACCCAGAAGTACTGGTACCCTGAGTACCCAGAAGTTCAAACTCAGCAAGGAAAAAATAAGGATGAAGAAAGAAAACACAAAACAATAAAATAGCAACAATGCTAGAATTATCTGACAAAGCCGTTGTAACAATATTTGGATCAACAATTATGAACCAATTTAAAACAAATGAGAAGAATGGAGTGTCAATAAGAAAAGAAAGTTTCAGCAAAGAAACTGAAGATGCTAAAACCCAATGGAAACTTGAAAAGTTTTCACTTTTCAATTTCCAGCACACTGACTCAACAGCAAGTGAAGGAGACAGAGAAAAAAATCTGTTAACTGGAAGACAGAACAATAAAAATAACCCAATCTGAACTGTAGAATAAATAGAAACAATCAGAATCCCAGATACTATGGTACCAAAAAGAATGAGCACCAATGTTCAAAAGGAGATGAGGAAGCTTTGAAGAGTTCATGACTAAACCTCACATATTTGGCAAGAAATATAAACCTACAGATTCAAGAAGTAGGTATGAGTAAACCCCATATGGGATAAAGCCAACTGTTCAATTTAATTGTAATTTTAAAAGTCTTCTAAAGAGAAATTTCTAGGCCTAGATGGCTTCACTGGAGAAGTCTACCAGACATTTAAAGGAACTAACACTGATTTATACAATCTATTCCAGAACATTGAAGAAGATGGAACACTTTGCAATAAATTTTATGAAACTAGATACCCAAATCAGACAAACGAGCTTCAACCTGCAGACGAATATCCCTCATGAGAATATGCTCAGGTGGCCTCAGCCTGCCAGGAGGGGTAAAGACGCTGCCTCTATGCAGCCGTCACTGAATCAAGCTTTGCCCTACTTTGTAAGTGTAGAGAACACATGCTCTCCTAAGAGAAAACCACAAATTCACATCCAAGAACTCAATATAATTATCTGTATTTGCAAATAAATTGCTAACAAGGAAGACCTAAAGATGCTACCACTTAGATTTGCAAGATGAAACATCTGCCTCCTTGGAACTCCCCATATTATTGTGATAATGCACTTAATTTTCTTCAAGCTAATTTTTATTTGTGGTATTATTTAAAATGAAAGAAAAATGCAATATTCAATGTCTGGATATAATTTTGATTAGACTGTGTACATGTGTATGGCTTCCCATCTGCATAAATTTTAAACTAAATCAATCTATGGAATTATACATTTAAATTCACTTTGTGTTGATAGATTAGATACTGTGGAATGATAGAATTATTTTCCAAAGTTCTATGTAAATTAATGGCAAGTGTAGTGCTTGGAGTTCAATATTCTTAGTCTTTGTTCACTGCACTTTCTCCTGACATCAAACTCCCACTTTATAGCTCAGACAACAGCCAGTCGTCAGGCAACCCAACTAGCCACATGGAGAACAATGAACAGATCCATCAGTCTAGCTTTTTGTTGGCACTACTACTTCTAGTGGTTATAAGTGCTTTTCAAAAAGCAAGGTTAATATAATTGGCATGACTAGAAGTGAATAACATTAACTTCATCCTGCCACGTTTAGACAATTTCATTTTAGTGTAGGACTGTTTTCATTTCCCTGTTTTGTTTTCATAGCAGGAGAGGAGTCTTGACCATCTTCATGATCACATGCTATAAAAAGTACTTCTGTAATGATTTAGTAAGTGATCAGTGCTCATTTAATACTGGAAATTGATGGTTGAGATAATTACTAGGACAGGAGGGAGTTGAAGCAGGAGCACTGAACAGCTCCTGAAGGCACCACTAATGCTCAACCTTCTCCATCCTGGGGGCCATGGTGATGAGTGCACTGACTGAGAGGTGCGCAGATCTGCAGAGCTCTGGCCCTTCTGCTCTCTCCATTAGAGGAAGAAAAACAAAAATAAAGATGCATTTGTGCTGGGCGCCATGGTGCACACCTGTAATCCCAGTGGCTCGGGAGGCTGAGACAGGAGAATCGAGAGTTCAGAGCCAGCCTCAGCAAAGGCAAGGCACCAGGCAACTCAGTGAGACCCTGTCTCTAAATAAAACACAAAATTGGGCTGGGGATGTGGCTCAGTAGCCAAGTGCTCCTGAGTTCAATCCCTGGTACCCCCCCCAAAAAAAATAAAAAATATGCATTTCTATTAAACTAGACGTCTGAGAGCTGGGCTCTACACTAGCTGTGTGGCCTTGAGCACATGCCTGGGCTTCCATGTTGTCTTCCCCAGGGTTGCCATGACACCATCTATTTCAAGGGCACGATGAAGATCAAAACAATTTAAGATGCTTACTGGAGTGTCTTTCACCATTTTTGTTCATTCAGGTCTATCCATCAAATTCAAGGCAGAGAACAGATCCACTGTCTATCAATATAGAAAAGCTTCCTGGAGGTGACTCTTCAACCAGACACAGCATAACGTGGAAGCAAGGGCATAGGAATGGAGGAAATGGCATTGCTCAGCAGCCTCATACCCTCTCCCTGCTCCTTTCTTCAGGATGGGTGGAGTGAGGAAGTTCAGACAGACGGACAGCAGTCAGAAACAAGGCCTGGGATCATTCAGCAGCAGAGCAGCTGGCGGTGCACTCTGAATGTCTTTGCAGCATAAAGCAGGCTTCCTGACTGTGTTGCATGATGCTGCCTGAAGCCACCTGGGTAGGAGGGCTAACTGCACAGCAAGATAGGTAGGTAGGTAGGTAGGTAGGTAGGTGGATAGATAGACAGATATTATGTAAATACAATATTGTGTAGACTAAGCATAATGTGTCTATTATAGAACTGTTTTCATTTTGCATTTATCATCATTGACTAATTTGATAGGTAACTATAAATTTTAGAAGTTTCATTGGCTCTGGCAGGTCAATGGAAAAACAAATTGGAATCTGATAATCCTTTCTACCTGAAAGGATTTTCCCAAGTAGCCAAGTCTTTCTGAGATCACCACTGACCTTCCCACTCTCTTTTGTTCCTCCTGTCCCCTGTCATGTGTTGTGTTGTGACACACTGACTTCAGAGTGAAATGAGTCTTGAAGGGCCTTCCTACAACACTGGGGTTTCCCAAACGCCCACCTGATTGAAGATCCGAAAGGAGAACCGGACTAGTCTGGCATTCGCTGACTCTCTCTATATAATGCATCTGTGATTGTGGAACAATGGAGAAAATTGCCAAATCTGCAATTTCATTCAGAGCAATCTTTTCCTGAGGTTACGGTGATATCCAGGTTTCAGCATTTTAGAGGAACTTGCAAAAGGACGCTTTCAAAGTGAATTCTAAATGACCGAAAGCTACTTGATCAGAAGAATTCAATTTATAACAAGATTTGCCACTTCAAAGCCAATTCCATCCTTCCACTGTCCAGAGGCTGCAGCATGAATCATTTCCTCTGGATTGCGGTGAGTTCTTATGTTGGGCTTCTCATGGGGCTGCAATTACTAAGACACAGAGCCTGAAACAATCACCACTAGAACCAATTTCCTTTCTCTCTGTGCTCCTGAGAGCACTGGGGTTCTCTCTAATTTTAGGCTTATTGACCATAATTCATAGCCACCCTGTGATTCATCAAAATTCATCTGTGATATGCAATTTCCCACTCTTGTGTCTGTCCTTACTGGCCCCTTTCATGCACCTTATTTCCTTTGCAGCCAGTTCCCATAATGCTTCTGACCTTCAGCATGACAGCAAACCTGTTCATAAGCCACAGAGTCCATGATGCATGATTCCATGCAAGCCTGATGGGGGTTCCTGGGGATCAAGTCACTTCCCTGCAAGCTCTTTGCACAGTCTCTGCTGCACGCCACAGGGCCAAAAAGAAAGAGGAGATTCAGAATTGAATAAGAAAACTCTGAGTTGAATGAAATTGTTTGTCTCTTATTAATTTCTGGGAAACAGGATCAAATGTCTCTTAGGATCTACGTTCAATTTGGTCGTAGCTGAAGCTAATCATTTTGCACATTGGCCCTGGTTTGTTTGAGAAGTCACCCACTAAACTCTCAATGCCAGTTCCAGCACCCTGGATCAATGCTGCTAAGTAGGGACACACATGCCACTGAAGCAGCACAGAGGAGGGGGGACACCAGTCAAGCAGGCATGGTTGCTTTAGCTTTGTCTTGAAAAAGAGTGGAGATCCTTCGAGTGGAATGTGGGCTGGGAGACTCTGAGCACAGTGATGGCAAGGACGCACCTGGAGAAGAAGGAGAGGCACAAATTTCAGTACTGACTGTTGGCCTGGTGCAACAAGAGCGATTTCTGCTTCCCTCCCTCTTCCTCCCATGGAGCACAGCACCCTTCACAACCCATAAGCAGTGAAAGATATTTATTATTTTGGGAAACATGAGTGTTTGGTTTTCAGAACAATATCCAACATCCAACATCCTCACATCCACAAAATGAGCTTTACTCTATCTTAGGATGGGCAAGGAAATATTCCTTCTATTAGGCTGAACAAAAAAAGGAGAGATGAATGAGAACCATGGAATTATTCTCAATTTTTTGGGTCTCAGGACCCCTTCCTATTCTTAAAAAGATATTTAGGACCATAGGAATATTTTATTTATATAGGTAATATCTATCAAAATACATTTTATTATGTTACAAATTAAGTTATTATATATTAATATAGTTATTATAAATTAAAATATTACAAAATGAAACTCTTTAAAAATATTTAACAACTAATTATACCTACGAATGGTAAACATGAATAATATGTTTTAATTAAAAACATTTTTCAAATACTAAAAATGATGAAAATATTGGTATTCTTTTTATCTTTTTACATTTTTGTAACTGTCTTTATCTAGCTTATAGAAGACTTTTGGATTTCCTCATATGCATTCTTTTTATTAATAGGTTATTTAGGCTCAGGTGTAAAGAAATCCAGGCTCATACAATATGTACAAAAGAAGGAGCATTTTGATAATTTTTCAGATGGTTGTGAATGTTCTTCTTTGAAACTATACCTAAATTTGACAAATGATATTTTCTTAGAAGTTATTCATGGTATGAAATACTTGCACATTATGCTGCACTAAGATTCATTGCTCTATTCTACATCTTAAATAGATCCTTCCCCTGACTGATTTTGTGATACTATGTACTAATCACTCAGGGAATATTGGCTTACACAAACCTTCCAAGTATTTACACTTATCATTATATAACATCAAAAAGCACATGCATTAACAATACTATTAATCTTATCAAAATACCTTCAGATATTGAGATGTTCTCAAGCTCACGGTAGCAGACTCAAGCAGCACTGCAAAATCCTAATTTTCACCTCAGAGCTCAGATTGTGTTATCTGCAACAAATGTTATTTGTTTTCCTTGAAATGTGAGTCACTTCATTCATTTCTGAGAAAAAGTCTCCCAAACGCCCCAGACTTCATTGTCCATATTTTTTCTGTTGTTGGGTGTTCTCTCAAGCAGAAGTTGAGTTGTGTGTGAAGTGCAGGTTAGCTGGCAGCTTGCTTGCCCATGTGCTTTTCTTAGAGATAACTCTGGTATTTCAGTACTCAGTAGAAGTGCTTTAGGTACACTTTTCCTTTCCTTGCACAGAACATTAAAAAGACATATCCATAGGGTCAAGATTCAATAAAATTATAATTGCTAGTTTTCATCAAGGGCACTCTTGATAAAATTGGCTTTTTTCCTGTCACTCCAGGGTAGTGTAGAGCAGCTATTAGCATAGCTCACTGTCAATGACGTGTGCTGAGACACCAGCCAATGGTCCACTATTACTTTCCTACCACCAGAGCAAATACCAACATGGTGGAAAAGGAAAGTAATTACTTGCTGGCATTATGAAAATAACTTTAATTCCATGGATGCCTTGCAGGTGTCTCAGGCGTTTTGCAATGGTCCGAAGAACACACTTTGAGAATTCTTGGTGTAGGCAGTACACAGAAAGAGGATTTTGGAGTCGGTGCCCTGAGAGGTGGAAAAGGACCTCTGCTTCTCACCAGGGACAGGTTGGACTATACACATCACACAAACATTTCATCGAAATCTTAAAAAAAAAAAAAAAAAAAAGGTAGAATTCTGGGCTCCTCCTATGAATTTAAATGCAAAGAGTAGTGTAGAGTATTGGAATATGTATTTTTATCA